>AYEL01086443.1:0-58833 GCA_000484575.1 Olivierus martensii
ATTATATTACTAAAGACACGACCTTGTAAAAGATTAGCTATAGTTTATCCTCATCAAAAAATATATTCTGTTTAAAATATAAAAATAATCTTATTATATTTGAAATTTATATAAATTTTAAAAGTTAATTAATTATATTTAAATAAAATTTTTTAGGTAATTCAAAATCACGTAGTTGACAACATGTATTCAACAGGATCATTCAAATCCCAGCTAATGTATGATATAAAAACAGAATTTCAGACAGTCCATGTACATAAAGAGAAGGGTGAATTGATGGTAAATGATGCTCATGTAATCGAGTCTGACATGCTTGCAACAGATGGTATTATTCACTGCATTGATAAAGTTCTTGTTCCAGAAAGAAAAAAGAAACTGAAATCCAAAAGACAAATATAAACTTAAAATCAAAGACAGGTCAAATATAAAAAAAAATCGGAAAGAAAAAAGAAACCGAAATCCAAAAGACAAATATAAACTTAAAATCAAAGACAGGTCAAATATAAAAAAAAATGTAAAAATGAATAATTTTTTATATAAACCTGCTTTTAAAT
The DNA here is from genome assembly GCA_000484575.1 of Olivierus martensii. Classification (NCBI taxonomy): domain Eukaryota; kingdom Metazoa; phylum Arthropoda; class Arachnida; order Scorpiones; family Buthidae; genus Olivierus; species Olivierus martensii. Next base: position 555 of record AYEL01086443.1, read on the forward strand.
TATATAAAACATCTAACGATTTTAAGAATTTTACAAAAAATCTTATAATGAAAACTGTGATATAAATTTTGATTGGTATTTAATACATTCATCATTTATTATTTCAGAATCATATATTTATTAATTCAGAAAATGGTATATATGTGCCGTATATAATGTAGAAAGAAATAGCGAAATATGATATTCTACAGATTTATTGAAGACATTTGTTATTTTTACATTACAATTTGTTATAAATTTTTACTCTTATGATAGATCATTTTGGAATCTTTATAACTAAACTGTTAAATGCATTTTGTAATTTTTATGAAATTATTATTGAATAAAATTTTTACAGTTATATCAGATTTAAAATAAAACTTTTTACCTTTTAAAATAGATTTTAGAACTGTTAAGTTAGAGTTATCTGGAATAGAAATAACTAATAAGAAAACAAACAGATCATCGTATTTAATATTCAAGATAAAATTTAACAGCATTTTACTTTATATTTATTTAATTTATTAAAATATAGATTTAATTGTAAAAGATCACTATTCATCTGTATTTTCATTGTATTAATATACAGATGAAAATTTAAATCAGCAAATTCTTATTTTTATTATAAATAAATTATACTGGTATAATTCATCTATCATTATCATCTAGGAAATAAATATTTTTTTTTTAATTTCAATATTTAAATAAAACATCTTAAATCCGGCACTGTTAGTACCGCATAATTACGCATTTTAGAAAGGATTCTTGTAGTCCGCCCACTTGACTTCAAACTAAACGGATCTACTAGAAGTTAATTTTGAAATTTATTATTATCCATCGTTAGTCTACGGTAGTGACGCGTAAAAATATGCGTTTTTATAACAACTTTTAATAAAATATGCGCCACCCAATATCTCACAATAGAATTCGGTAGATTATTTTATGTCTTCATGTTTTTTTCTCTCCCGCTCTATTCGTTTTTAGTGTCGAAACCATGATAGACATTAGTATTTTTACATAACGTTATTAAAATTTAAGTGTTTAGAACTGTCATACTATTATTAATTTAAGAATATGATCTCTGTCAGATTGTATAGACTTATTCTTAAATTAAATATAGTATAGCATACTCTTGTATGTATAATTGTAGTTCTAATAAAATTATGTAAACTAGAAATATTATCATATCTCATAATCCCTCATTTTATGATTCAAATGAATTAATGTAGTTAAACATTAAACTAACACACACACACACACACACACACACACACACACACACACACACACACAAACTAAAATTAAACTAACACACACACACACACACACAATTTAAAAATAAAAGTATTATTTGAAGACTGCCTCTTAGATTTTAGCACCAAAAATCTGATTTTAACAAGATGTTTCTAACAAAAAATAAAAGTATTATTCGAAGACTGCCTCTTAGATTTTAGCACCAAAAATCTGATTTTAACAAGATGTTTCTAACAAATAATCTACTGTTACTATTTTATAAATTCTCTTACTGTTGTAATGATGCTCAACCTAAAAAATTTAAAGATACATTCTTAAATTGTTTCTAAGATAAAAGTTGGTAAACTGTCTTTATCACAATTGTTCTTGTTAAAAAGTCATGCCAATATAATTTCAGAGCAGCTCATGCAGTGAGAGAATGCAGCCTATGGAGTACAGTATTGTCTAAATATCTTTTCACATTTCAAAATAAATAAATAAATTTTGACAGGATGTGCTCTCTTTGCCTATCTTATACCTTTAATTGGATGAATGACATGATATTATGTCCAAAAAATGTTCTTGCATAGAAATTTCTTCTGAATGTCTCAACGTTTTGTTTTTCTGACTAAAAATTGAGTTTTTTCATTCTATGAATTTCGTTCCAATTAGGAGCATAGTACAGTATATTTATTGTATCGCTAAAATGCATCGTTACGATAATAATAGAATAATAAAACAGTGATATAACAAATTATTATTGTGGCAGAGACGTCATATTAGATTGACAGTCATTAAATAAAAATTTTAACTGTAAATATTTTAATTGATTAGAGATACATTGGATAATGCTTTAAGTGCACTAATTCATTTAAACCATCTATAAAATTATATAAACTATTCATAACAGTAAAGTGCAATGTATTTTAGAACTAGTTCTCACAGGGCCAAGCAGTAATTGAAAGGCTACAAATAAAAGACGAAAAATAGGTGCCACGTTATCTTCCTGGTAATAAATGTATAAAATACTAGGTACTAATTAACATTGAAATGTCTGAATTATCAATATTAGAATATTATCAATACACACAAAAAGAACACACACAGCAAACATAACTGTTTATGTATATACATAATTATGTTATATTTTAATTTACAAATACTTCTATACAATCTGACAGACAGCTTATTCTTAAATAATAATAATATGACAATCGTAAAATTTATATTTGCATAACGTCGTGTGAAGTGTTTAAGATACTATCGTCTATTATGGAAATGAATAAAGCGAGAGAGAGAGAGAGAGAAACGCTAAGAGATACAAGACGATGGTTAGATCACACGCGAGCTATCAAATTCCATCGCGAGATATGACGCGACGCAATATTTTATTAAAATCTCTCATAAAACGCATAATTACGCGGCACTAATGGCAAATTTCAAAACAGTAATTTCTAGTAGGTTCGCGTAATTATGCGCCGCTACCATAGGTGCTAACTCTACGAAGCAAAAGTATCTTTTTGTCTGCATGTGTTATATATTAACAGGTGAAAAAATGATCATGTCTAAGTAAATACAAATAATCCTTAATATCAAAATGACCGTTCATTTTTGAGTAATTTTTTCGCGTAAAAGCTATATAAATATTTGGATATTGATAACTCTTATTCCGTGACTAAAAAGTCGGCGCCGCCAGTCACTTTGCCAACCTGTAGTAATAATACATCTCACTAACGATTGATTATAAACTTTAACAAAATTTAAAGAATAGGTTCGCCCAACTTGATTTAAACACTGCCTTTTTCCAAAGAAATAATGTCATCCCTGAAAAATATAGTTAAATATAAGTATATATAGTATAATTATTAAAGAACAGAAAAATTTTTTTTTCTTGGCATTGGAAAAGTGTAGCGCAGAACCTAATTTCGGCACCTGTGCGAATTTTATAATAATTTTTTTTACCAAGTACACGAAACACCAGATACTAGTGATTTATATAGACTTTTTTAAATAAATGAAAATCATTTTTTAGTTTATTAACCCTGATAAATTAATAAAGCTTTTAATAAATAGAACTTGAAAAAATAATTTTTTTAATGTGAAGTATGAGAGCTTGTTTGTATGTTTAATTTGGTTTATCTGGATTTGATATTATTTTTATAACAGCTGTACATATGCTGGGAAGACTTATGAGTTCTGTCTAACAAATAATTTTATTGTTTTAATGATGATGATGACAACTTTGTCGCTAATGTATTTTCTCAATTTTTCTCTCTTCCATTTTGTGAATTAAAACTGTTTATTTAAATACACGCGCACACAAAATAATGATGATCGAGATTTATCCGTATGTTATAGAAAGAACTAATTTTATTTCTTTTTTTAGCTCCATAAATAAAAGTTATTTAGAAAAGGTACAACGAAAACAAAATCGATAAGTAAATAACACAGTTCATCATTTACGATTAATAAATTACAATCAGTTGGAAGCAAACGAGATTAAATGTAAATATGTCCTTATATTTATTAACGTACCGCACGAATTACGAGAGCTAAAAATGACGTTTCGACATTTTTAATGAAACTTGAGTTTGATCAAAGGAGAATTTTTTTAGTTTTTTCCTTTTCTATCAACTAATTATATTATCATTTTCCGTAATCGACCGTCGTTAATACTGGAAAAGACGTATTTACGGTCGATATCTCGCTTCAGTGTGTGTGACGTATTGGAAGCGAATTAACGCCAGATTCTAATATTTAGTGGTTTAAGTGCCAAAAGCTTTTTTTATTTTATTTTTTCTACCGTAGGAGTACTTCAAGACGGGAGTGGTGAGATGTCCACCTAGCGTGTCAGTACCGGAGCTGAGAGAGGCGTGCGATTATCTGCTCATTCCGTTCGATGCCCAAACAGTCAAATGTCATAACTTAAGTAAGTATTATGGCGGGCGATTCGTCGTCGCCTTCCTCGTCGTCCTTTCTCTAATTGCTTTTAATATCTCCGTTATTGACGTCACGCGTTTAGGAGGATTGCTACACGAACTGTCCAACGAAGGAGCGCGACAGCAATTCGAAAAATTCCTGGAGGAATTACTGCTTCCGGTCATGGTGACTTCGGCTCAGGTGAGTGGAGAAAAGATGGAGAGCAAAACGAGAAATTTTTCCGGATCTAATCGGAGATTTATTACAGAAAGGCGACCGCGAGTGCCATATTGTAGTCTTGCTGGATGACGACGTGGTAGACTGGGACGAGAAATATCCTCCTCAGATGGGAGAAGAACAGTCGCAAAGTAAGTCTTGCCTTTCTAAACTCAAGTGGATATTGAAAACAAAACAAAAAAAAAAACTTCAAACTTGGCAGCATTATACTGTGAATAAATTCAAGATGCGATATAGCCAACTGTTAACAGCAATTAAAAATATTTTACATGTTTTTATAATGTTAGAAATGCGCACAGAATATTCGCATTACAAGCGTCACTATTCTAACGAGACATTGAGATATATATTTTAAATTTAGACTGATAAACCGGGTAACGGTTTTCCTTTAATAACTTATCGGATCGACGCCATTTTGCCTCGCAAAAAAGTACAAGCAACAAGTTAAGCAAACAGATTTTATTGTTTCTTTTAATAGCCCTTATTCACATTGGCTACAGTACAAACCATACGAGAGACGTATTGGACACTGAAAAAACTGCGCTGTACGAAAATACTAGACCTGCGTTAGAGAGAATACGCACATCGTAACGCAGCAGTGCGTCGGGAAATTTTCTTTATATAGTTACCAAGACATTATAAACCGCACATTTACTAAGTAGGCAAGACAGCGTATCGCAATGTGCGTCCATCCGTAACAGATTGATTGTTAAACATTTTCCTGTATGTTACGAGCCAGTGATGATGGAAGAATATGTAAATCTTTAAGCCTAATGACCATTCATTCGAAAACAATAAAATTTCCATTTACAGATTAAGACGAATTCACTGTACGAACTTTTTCCATGTGAACGATAACAGATTGTGTCCGAATATGTATTTTTAATGTACAGTACACATCGATGACTTAAACATGCAAAACTAGTTTTTATATTCTTAATAACCGAACAGATAGACCGGATTTTTTATATAACAGTTTTTCGTTCAATATCAATATTCTAGTTGCCATGTTTTATTTGGAAGAATCTAAAACTGCGCAAACATTTTAAACAAAATTTTCCTGTTTTCAGTTAAGTTGCCGACATTTATGTAGTTATTAATATTAGTCTATTGAGTCTGATTGTGTTTAACGGTTTTTACAGTTATCTACAACTCAGCCATGTACCGTTTCTTCAAATACATCGAAAACCGCGACGTGGCCAAACAGGTGTTGAAGGAAAGAGGACTGAAGAAGATCCGACTGGGAATAGAAGGCGAGTGTAAAGTGGCAACGGACGGTCTTTCCTAAGTTAATATATCTTGTTTCTGCTTCTGACTAAACGGGCCTCTATCTTTGCAGGCTATCCGACCTACAAGGAGAAGGTGAAGAGGAGGCCGGGAGGCCGAGCTGAAGTTATCTACAATTACGTGCAGAGACCCTTTCTGCGCATGTCGTGGGAAAAGGAGGAGGCCAAGAGTCGGCACGTGGACTTCCAATGCGTCAAAAGCAAATCCATCACCAACCTGGCAGTGGCGGCGGCCGACGGTGCCCTGGAACCGGCCGTGCCGCCAGCCAACGGGGCGGTGGGCGGAGCGGCCGAAGAAGAGGGGGCAGTGGGTCCGGTCTTGCCCCCTCACCCTTCGCCCAAGGAGCCTTATCCGGAAGTGCAGCTGCCGCCGGAAGATCTTCCCTGACGCTCCCCGGATTTTCTATGCGACCCAGTCTAGCCCAATGCAGCCACCAGACGGACTCTTGCTCAACACAACACACGACTAAGTCTCTGTATTTTTTCGGCTTTGGTGGCTTATTTTCTGCCTGGTGCAGTTTTTTCGATGTTTTTCAAAATACTACTACTAATATAATAATATCTAGTCAAAATTAGATACCCGGTAGCCCAGTGGTAGCCTCATCTTGGAAATTTCGTGTTCTAGAAGTACTAACGACAAAATGTTTAGCGTCTCCAGCCGGACACTAGTAGGTGGAACGCACTTCAGACACAAGCAATATCGACCCACGTTTTTTCTATGTATGTGTGTGTGTGTGCGTGAGTGTGGTGTTGCCGTATCACCGTTCCCGGTCCCCTGACCGGGTTTTTATATTATCTCCGAGATCGATTATTTGTGATAAGAGTTTCGTCGCTGCTTCTGTTCACCTTCGACACCGGGTGGCACGACCAGCTTCCGGCAGAGAGGACGCTCTTTTTTCTACCGGAACCTCGGCTCCGGGTCAACCATTTTGAAAATTTTACACTCGTCCGAATCGGCGGAAAGAGGAGGAACTCGTTGGCAACGTCTCTACCAATTCAGGAGATATTTTCCGCCGCGGGTTCCGCGCCGCCGCTTTCTGTATATATCTCTTAACCGGTGGCCGTTTGTTTTACATTGTTTTGTTAAGGGATATGTCAACGACGAAAATAAAAATCTCCAACGAACCTTCGACTCTGGTTTTTTTTTTTTTTCCTATTTTCTATTTGTGTGCGCGCGGCCTCGACCTTGTTTGGCTCACATTTTCGGTATGTTTAAGGCACATTTGTTGAAAACAACAATGGGTGGCATCTCGCCACACCGACGATAAATAGACTAAAAGGTGCGCGGCCCGCTTAACCTTTTCTTTTTAAGACGGTAGCCATTAAATAAAAATTCCATCGGACGCGCGGATATCGCGAGGCGGAACAGGACTGGCGCCAATGGCGAAGGGAATCGCAGTTTTCCGTAAAATTTAATCCGGATGTAAGCATTCAATAATTTCGAGAAAAGTTTCGATCATTAAAGCCCACGCGGAGAAGAAACAAAAATGAGGTTAAACTGAGCGGCGCGCTCGAAAGGAAACCGATACGCCATTCCATTATGACGATGTTTCCAGATAGATCGGTTATGTGGCTCCGCACGCGTGGCGCAGTCCAAAAAAAAAGACGAAAACAAATTGGTGGACAATTTTTATTTCGGCTGGATATCTACAAGTGAAGGCCACAATTGGCCTAGTAGGCAAAAAACACCGATTTTGTACAGGAGGTGGCGCGTTTCCACCCATATCCGACAGTTTATATATACTGTATATATATATATGATGTAGTTGTATCACTAGATGTTAGAAGACATCTACTATTCGATAGAGGGCGGTATGACCGCAGCACCTGGCTCGTAAGTGGTCAACGAAGACGCAGGCTTCGGTGACGTTGTCCAGCAGGGTAGCGCACTCGCACACCATGACATAGTTGATGCCCCGTTCCGGAAACACCTTCTTGTGGAGGGTGATGCGAGTTAGTCCCAGGTGACGGGGCAAACGGTGATAAATAAGATTGGCCCCGGTCCACACCAGCCAATGGCGTTCCAGTTTCTCCCGGTCTTCGCCGGGGAAGACGCGAAAAGCTGATATGATGAAGCCCAAATTGGAGGCGCCAACCGGGGGCGCCCGATCTTCCTCTTCTGGTCGGTCCACCGCCGCAACTTCCTCGTAGCCGGCTGTCGGAAAATAAATAATAATAATCTAGAATTTCGATCGACAAGAATGGTCTCCGACCCTATGGAATTGCGGAGGCCGATCCACCATTCCCCGAAAAGCAGTTCATTCAAATGAGATAATTAATCTTGCTACTCGTAATTACTAAACGAAAAAAAAAAGAGGACATAACAACGGTTGTCAAGTTTTCTTTCGGAAAATGTCCGCCCATCCATTCTTTCTACTTGCGTGGAAGTAATTAGTAGAAACCGCAGACGGAAGGTTTGTAATTAAGGAGAAAGTCGGTTTCCGTATCCGCGGAAACAAGACGTCTTCCGGACCGTATTCCGCGGTCGGAGAAAAATATTTTAGCGGCGGTGCTGGCAGGTACGCGTTCGACCTTAACCGAATAATAAAAGCCGCCCGAAGTAAAGCTGCCAAACTTCCTATTTTTAGTGCGGTAATTCGAGTTCTACTCTCAAACGAGTAATTTGCCACGCGCCGCTACTTATCGGAGGGGGCTAATGGTGCTTACCTACGTGGTGTTGCTGCTGATGTTCCCGGGACTCGATGGCGCTCTCCAAATGAAAGACCAGTCTGTGCAGGTCGCTCCTGTTGCTCTTCAGCGCAACGTAAGTGACGAACGGAAACTGACCTGACAATACACCAAACATTAAAAAAAAAGTTTAGAAAATTATCGAACGGAGTTAGTTCATTTCGAAGTTAAAAAGAAATGGGGAGCGAGAATGCGCTACACACGCGACTACCTAGAATTTCAGGTGTAGTTAATGACGTGGGCCCGACGAGAAAGAACCGCCCCGCACAAAAAAAAACCCCAAAATGTACTTTTAGTACTTGCAGCGTCATCAAGTAAAGCGAAATATTTGCTCGTTAGTGAGTAAAAAAAAAAGTTAAATGGCGAATTTTTAAATTATGTAACAGCGCCGAAGAATTCGAAAAGCGTTGGTTTCGGGCCCTTCGCAAATTATTCGAGACATAATCGAAATTTCTAATGAAGGAGAAGTTACCAGACGTACGAAAAGGGGCGGACAGCTGTGTGTTCCGACACACTATCTTTAATCGTTGAGGGAAATTAACGAGTGGGTGTTTAGTAGGGATTGGACTAGCGCCAGATTAACACGGGGGGTGGCTTAGCGGCGGAAACAAATTCCGGCCGAATAATTAAGGTGGGACGTCAAAGGGGACGGAGATCGGGGTTAACACAGAAGCTAGAGGTTATGGAAAAGCTGGAAAACCGTTCCATTACCAGCCACACGCCATTTTACGCAGAGGTACAACGTCCGTAATGTTGTTAACCGTGCCAAAATAATAATAATAATAATAATAAAAATTATATAGATTCGACGACGTCATCTTCCACAACTGGTCCGTAACCTTTTGTTAGTAAAAAAAATTATATAGATTCGACGACGTCATCTTCCACAACTGGTCCGTAACCTTTTGTTAGTGGAGTCCGTGTCCGGACCCCATTTCCTGAAACAAAGTCTGTTGGGGATACTGGCTAACAATAGATTAAATGAATTTAATTTTCTCGATAATTATTCACCTGAAATTGCGATTTTAATTTCGTTATTTAAATTGATGATGATTCGTTATTTATAATAAATTGAAAAATATCTGGCAATAAATTTAATTAAAAATGCGTATAGAGAAGAGTTGAGAAACTATCGAATTTTGATAGTAATAGATGATACTACTAAAATTAATTAGTACGTATCTATCGTTTCTACATCTAAAATTTAATGATTTTGTTGACGGACTGGTCGTATCTACCATTAACGTGTCATTTTTTGGAGTGGGGAAGAGAAAGATGTTCGTAATTTTCTATCAGTGATTTAGAAACAAACTACAAATTCAACATTTGAATCGTGCGTAGCCACAAACGGAATGGCGGTTTCGTGGGATAGGAATATTGTATCGCTTTCTTACGAAGGAAAATGTCGTCGGAAGTCATCGCCCCTCAAAAACCGACCTCTGTCGTCATCTATAATGGTTATAGTTAAGTGCGGAGAAAAATACCACCCTATCCGTAAAAGTCTCGACAGGAAAATTCTCAATCCCTACTCCAGTTTCGGGCTTGTTAAACGGATAGCGAAAGTTGAGGCGGATGATGTGATGCCGCATAAAGATCTCCAGATGATTGCATTGAAGGATTTGCTGGGAAATGACTTGGTAGTAAATAATCATCCTAAAAGAAATTAAGATCGTTGCGTCGGGTCGATAATTTTCGGGAAATTAGATGCAGTTAGGTATCGTCGCTAAAGAGGAGGAAAGCAGAAACCGTCAGTTATATCTTACTAATCGAACAGCGCCAGATTCGATTTTAAGCGATTAACTAGGAAAATCCACACCCATATTTGAATGAAAGTAAGCAACGACAAGGGCGTAGCCTTCGCCCAAACATCGATCGGGGAAGATCCGCCATTAAGCCAGGCGAAGTCCCGGTCAACCGGCGGGGAAGGAACCGCCTTCGTGGGGCGCGGTCGATTTGTCGGTTATAAAAGAAAATATCCGCACCACCCCTGCGTTCGAGTCGGGAACAGAACGTTATTTGTCCGGAAACAATAAAAATCACTCACTGGTTCTCTCAACGTCCATCAAGAGTAGGCCCTGGCTGTCCGGACTACACTCCCGAAACAGTTGAAAGGCCTGGCGAGTCAGCTGCGAAGTGGCCGTCAGTCCGGCCACTGGTGACACTTCGGCCGATTGACTGTTCTCGGCCAGGTCGATGACCACGCACTCTCGGATCTCCGAGCCGCGATCCGGCTGCTCCTGCAACAAAAACAAATGTCAGACGGAGGAAAAAAATATCTGCTCCGAAGCTGAAGCCATTTATTAAATGTAACTCGCAAAATGACACGATCGCTCCCAGCTGAGCCCGAGAGTTTCGATGGCTGCTGTCGGGAAAACCGATCGAGAGTGAGTCGAAAGAGACTTACCTCGGATTCCGAATAGCGGGTCGGGCGATGGTCCGGCGTCCAATGTGCCGCCTCCTCCGGCGCATCGTGAAAAAGAGAGGTTTCTTCGGCCTCCGGCGAGTAAGAACGAATTTCTGGGTCCAGGCAGGGTGAGGGCGGCGGGCCGTAGGGTCGGTAATCGGGTTCCGGTTCTTGACTATAATTGCCCAGTTCGGGCGGTAAAACGGGCGGTGGCAGGTTGAAGAAATCGTCGAAATCGGTGGGCAGGTGGCGGCGGATCGGGCCAGGTCGGTACTGGCAGGTGTCGGTAGAACGTCGGCAGATTCGGGGCGGTCGCTGGGGCCGATCGGACCCCGTTCTGATCTCCGAGCGCGGACGAGACACTCCCGAATGCCAGTCCTGTTTTCTGTGCATGACGCGGACCGGGCCAAACAACAAATGGGTGGCGAGGTGTCTGTCGGCTCTGCCCGGATAAGCATCCATTTTTAGGCCATTTCGGCATTCGTCCTTCCCGCCCCTCCGCTTCCGTCCTTTGTTGCTGTCTGGGAGATTCTTTCCGTCCGTTTCCACCGGTGAACCATGGCGCGCTTTGTTCCCCGCTGCCAAACCAAAAACAAAAAATCCGCCAGAAATAAATAAAAAGGCCGCTGGCAGGGCGACCGGCTGGCAGACGACCAACCTCTGACTGACGAACGCCTCGATCTCTCAGCCGGCCACCGCTCTGCCGCTACTCGCCCTCTGCCGGTCTCTGCACGAACCAATGCCAAAAAAGAACGAAAAAAAAATTGATCGCCCTACGTCCTTCCATTCCGCTGCCAGAATAAACATATTTTTTTAAGAAACGACCACTGATATTCGACTGAATTTTTTTTTAGCTATTCGCAGAGATTCAGTTGTATAAACTGGCAAAAAGCGCCCCCTTCCGCACTGGGACTTAAATTATTAGCTAAGAAAACAAACCTCGAGTAAACGAACGATTACACACACCATTAATCATCGCAGACAGTTGCGCATCTTGCTGTTTTATCATTATCTTCCCCTCTCTATCCTATCGATACTGTTGTATTGAATAAGATGAAAGATGCGAATTTAGGCTGGAATTCTGGAAAAATTCGAGAACTCGGGAATGTTGCAATCAAAAAATAAAAAAAGCTAAAGTAGTTTAGCGTGATTTTGGCGCATATAACTTTCTATTACAAACTAAAATTGATAATCGAAAGATGAAAACGGCTTATAGAGATAGAAAGTAATTGTAGCATGAGAATATCGCCCAGTTGCCTTTCGAATATCGATTATTCCAGCAAAAACATAAGCGAATTTGTCACTGCGAAAAATAACAATTCTTCAAAGAGTGCTTCATAAAACTGGCTTAGATGGCGAAGCAAATTATCACCGCTTTCTAGAAACACCAACTTATCAAACCTAAATTTCGCTTCTTTCAATGATTCGTATACTCTACCGAGATACATCACTACTACAAAAAATAGGAGAAATAATTAGGCTAGATCCGCATTTACAACTGCCACTTCCTTCTCATGTAGAGCAAATGACAGTTTATTTTTTCTGAACACTTAGATGATAGTCATCGGATCATTCACAATAATAACAGATGGCAAATTCATGTTCACTCTGAAAGAATACGATCGATTTCTAATGGACATTTTCCTTTGATGTACCGATAACTGGGTGGATCGTCATTCTCAGTATTGACCTGGTTTCATTGTCTTACGGTTAGATACCATATTGGCCAATTTGCGTTTCAGTGATTGTTATTCTTTCAGCAGTGACAAAAATAAAATTATTGCATATTAGCATGAATTAACAGTTATATCTTTGAGGGTGTATAACTGTGTATAATTTTTAATATTTTAATGGATTTTTTTTTATGTAAAGTTAATCGTTAAATGCTTTATCTTTTGAGATTCCTGCAGCTCACTATGTCGAATTCTTGTGTATCTCTTCCTGAAAAGAGAGTATCAATGATTGTTTTTGCAGAAGTTGTCTCCGCTGACAATATTGACGATCCGTATATTATCTATCTATATTATGCAAGCTTAAACGATATTGCACCATACAATGGCACATCAAATTATACGTTATATTAGATGTGTATGCATATTTAATAAGAAAATTCCATTTGTCGATAGAAAATGAGAATACTTGAGAATTTACTTACAATAATAATGAAAAATTATTGCGCTAATCGGATACTGTTTTGTTTTAGCGCATAACAAAATCATAGGCACAGACGTGAAGCGGTAAATAGGTGTTGCGAGACCCTTATAAATTAAAATGAAAAAAATATATATTCTTAAGAAAAATAATGAGCGGGTACAGTTGCTGAAATAAAAAAACGGGAAGTATTTTTGTTTGTAAATATCTGACTTTTGCTTAGTCCCGTTTTGGGAATAGTGTTTCGTTTAACATATTATTCATTTTATTTCTAAACATTATATAGAAGCGTGTTGTGATAATCTGTTCCTTACGCGTAAAAAATATCTCTCATTTCGAGCACTGTTCCATCTGAATATTGAATTCAGTCTCATCAGTGTTCAAGCACCTGTATCATTCAAAATGGCGCACAAATCTATTCTGTTCGAACATTGCCATAAGAACTGTTGAGATGCGTTCTTATAGTAAAATAGTATAATGAAATGTGTTGTTTCGTCACGTCTTTTTGTTTTTTTGAACACATGAACATTTCAAATTTGAACTCTCTCATATATTGTAATGGTCCGTTTATGGGGATGTTTCATTATCAGTTATATATTACTGTGCTTATAAAATGCTTATCTAAATTTACTTTTATCATAAAGTATACTTTGTTAAATAGTTGAATATGAAAGAACTGTGATATTTTTTAACAAATGATCTGTGAAAATGGGCTTGAATGCTAAAAATACCATATGAGATACAAGATAGCAGCATCAGATATTTTTATTAATTATTTTATAAACTGAATGTTAAGTAGATAAATTTCATAATGCTTTGTGATTTGAAATTATTGTTTATTATATACAAAATAATAATACACGTAATTTTTATGTCGAAGTTATTTAGCCGACATAAAAATGAATATTTACGAAATGCAAACTTGGGAATTAGTATTTCCGGATTCCATTTTCAAAGTTGAATTTCTCTAAGAATTTCACAGTATAAAGCGAAATTTTTACAGCACATAAATAATATAAAATAACGGCAATGAAGTGAGTTAGATGATGATAAAATATCGAATTTCGTAGTTAGATAAATGCTAGCTTTCCGATGTTTGAATTTTTTCGAAAACTTTCACAGCAAAAAAAAAAAAAAAAAAAAAAAAAAAAAAAAAAAAAAAAAAAAAAAAAAAAAAAAAAAAAAAAAAAAAAAAAAAAAAAGCCGAAATAAAAATTTTTATGAAATGCTTTGATGTGGACTGTAGAACAGAACTAATTAATGTGGTAACTTTGTTGTTGTGTGTAGATGTAAAAATCACACTATTCCACTGTAATAACTTATTTAAAAAAATATTTTGGATGTCAACTTTTTGCTTAAAAATTCGTATATATATATATGCAACTTCAAAAAGCAGTGCAAATGATAATTTTTCAACAGCGCGCACATTTTCGTCTCTTCGCCATTAGTGAAATAAAAAGATGGCCTTCTACAGATTCCAAAATGATAACTAGAATAAATGCCGAATCTCGTGTGACCTGGTGATTAGGTATTCTATTTAAACCGGACTATTGGATTTTCTAAATTTATTGGATACCGGATTATCGGAATTCTACTTTTATTTTTTTTTTAACGAATCATCTCTCTATATAAACTACGTCTATCTATATTTTTGCTCTGATTCTAACCGATATGTTTGCAAAAAATCTTGAAACGGTTATTCTTTTGGAAAAACAATACCAAACCGTTATATCTAATGATGTAACCACATCATAGCTTTTTCTTCCAGAACTGTTAGGCATTTTATTGAACATAATGTTGGAAAAATGAAAATTCTCTGCCAAGTAAACAAAATTCTCAATCATTTGGAAGAGATCAAATATCAGAAATCAAGTGTTTGATATTATAAACTTAAAATATAAATCAATAGCATCGCATTTGTTTGCTGCAATTATTTCGAACATACATGCAAATACCGAATAACATTGGAAGAGAGATCACAAATCTTTGAACTTTTCAACGAAAACAGTATAATATATGCACGCAGTATCTTATTATTAACAGCACTGCTGTCAACTCTGTGCATTTCCTCCAAGAGTATTCTGGATCGAATCCAGTCCTACAACTCAAATTTTTGAGGGGTCTAGATCGTTGATATCGATCCCCATCCTCTACAATCCGGCTGATCCCTCACAGGGATGGACATGATTGGAAAGTGCCATTAAAAAACGCTTAAATGCAAGAATTACTATTGGAATCTGTATTAATCAATGTAGAACTTTCAAAAAAATCAACCTCAATCTTTTTTACAATGAATCTTTTTCTTTTTTCGAAAGAAATTTCAAAACACAATTATCACAAGTACTGTAATACAACTTTCAAAAAATCAACCTCAATCTTTTTTACAATTGAATCTTTTTCTTTTTTCGAAAGAAATTTCAAAACACAATTATCACAAGTACTGTAATAGTACTGTACCTCCTTTATTAAAATGAACGTAACTGCTATACACACATCCAGAACAGTGTCCCTTCAATTTATTTATATAGAATATACTGTTTTATTCTATAAATATACAGCACTGTAACTAAGTATTTCTGCAACTGGGCAAGTACATTTTTTAAGCATCTCAAAAAATTTTCGCGAAATTGAAAGCTTTGTTTTGCGCTCTTCTTTGCGTCTCTCCCATGCTACGATGCTCTAAATATACGATAGATTATACAATACAGTATAGCCTAGGTATTTCTGCAACTGGGCAAGTACATTTTTTAAGCATCTCAAAAAATATTCGCGAAATTGAAAGCTTTGTTTTGCGCTCTTCTTTGCGTCTCTCGTCTCTCCCATGCTACGATGCTCTAAATATACGATAGATTATACAATACAGTATAGCCTATTCTTTCATATTACACACAAAGAATTAGCAAAATTAGTAAACTTTGTGTTATTTTACAGTAAACTCAAGTTAAGATAGGTTTATTTCGATCTAAAGTAATTTTTAAACATTATTGTTAGATTAATTTAGTGTCTTCCAATAAACTCATTCAAACACGTCTAGCTTTTTATATCAGACTAACAGTTCTCATTTAAAATTCAGAATTTATCATTTTCTACCAAGAAGTAATCGTTCCTTAGATACATTAATATTTTACGAATTGATTGGCTTTCAAAATATCGAGCTACTTAAGTAGTTTTTCAGTGATGAATTGCCTAGTCGCCCGTTCAACTGAACACCTCTACAACCTTACAAAACTACGATCTTATCAACCTCTCTTCTATTAGACTTTCAAAGACTTCAGGTGGTTTTCTAGAGCTGCTTAATCGCTTAATTTGTATTATTGTAATTTTGTGTTTAGTTCTTATTTGTGTGCGCACTTTGCCACGATGTAATTAATCGTCGTTTTGTTCTGTTTGATATTTATTTGTACATAATTTATGCGCGTAAAAATTAACACGCAAATATCTATATTCCAATAATATACGGTACCGTATATTATCATTTAAATAGGATCGTTAGTCAAGCTACGCTTTATTAAAAATATTGAACGGTTCCACTTATCGATGTTTCAGTCTGCTGCAACATTTACTTTACCGACCGGAATCTGACATATAGCGACATCTCTTGACTAAATAATAAAATTTAGTCATAAGTTAATCATTATTATTTTTGATTAAATGGCCGGGAGTAGTCAAATCCGGAATTCAGTGCTTGACTAGTCTACACCTTCCAAAAATTGTCTGTTCCTTCCAGAGACGAATGCCTCAGGGCGTATCACATTTGCTTGGTTAGTTTAGTGTTTTTTATGATACTACTTTAACACAATTTCGTATTTTTTGGCCTCATATTAGGTGCTAAAATTTTGAGAAGTGCATTATATGCCTATTTCAGGATAACTGGAGCTGAAACAAGACTTGCGCTGTTCGTAATTATAGAATCGGTGGATTAAATTCGACTTTCAGAAATCTCATATTGACTTCTCAAAGTTAAGCGTCAGTTCACAGATCCTGATAACCAGGACTAATATTTTTGAGCTAGGTTAGGAATCAATTTAAAAAAATAATTCCCATGCATCTCCATGCATTTCTTGGGGATAATATACGGACCGTATATTATTGGAATATAGATAGTTTGCGTGTTAATTTTTACACGAATAATTACGTACAAATAAAACAGAAACAGAACAAAATAACGAGTAATTACATCGTGACAAAGTGCACTACACACACAATTCCCGGGGACTAATTGTTGATTTTTATATATTTTGATAAAAACTTTAATTCCCATGCATCTCCTCTAGCATTTGCAGTGCTCTCGGCAGTACCGTATATTATTGGAATATAGATAGTTTGCGTGTTAATTTTTACACGCATAAATTACGTACAAATAAAACAGAAACAGAACAAAATAACGAGTAATTACATCGTGACAAAGTGCACTACACACACAATTCCCGGGGACTAATTGTTGATTTTTATAAATTTTGATAAAAACTTTAATTCCCATGCATCTCCTCTAGCATTTGCAGTGCTCTCGGCAAGTTTTATCTTATTTACGAGAACTTTCATTGCCGTTGGGATTCATGTAATGAAATCACGAAGTGATCAAATTTCGATCATCATATGCGCTCCTTTCTGAATATTTTCGTAAGCATTAGCAAAACATAACATGTCCGTCTTGATTTGATTAATATTTAGCAATATTTATAGGATAGCGATTGAACTGGAATAAAGTATCCGTAAGAAAATGGAAGAATTTGAAGTCAATTCTAAACTGACTTCAAATTCTTCCATTTTCTTACGGATAATAACCGCTGCATAGCTATACAAATTTAGATTTATAGATTGTACTTGCAGTTGCAATTATTATACTTGTCACTCCTCGAGCTTTGATTTCTTATGAGCTATCAAATCTTGGATGGCTTGATCTCCGGCCTGCAAATAGACAGTATGAATTCTATGCACCGCACAAACTCCCGAGGACTAATTGTCGATTTTTATATATTTTGATATAAACTTTTTATTGTATACCTATCTGATTATAACGATTGCATTCGTTTTACTTTTATTAATAAATTTATTTATTTATTCATGTCTCTACATAGGCAAATAGCCTCTTTACTCTCTTGTATCAGAGCATCCCAAGTCTCTTACTGTCCTGTTTCCGGATTTCCTCCTCAAATGTAAACACACCTACACTCTACCATTAAATCAACTGATTTTGTTCAGACTAGAGTTGCTGACTCGAGTCAGTTCGATCCAAAAAAACTCGAGTTTGCCTTTAAGACCTTTTTAAACTGGTAAAATTATGCAACAAAATAGGAAAAAATAATCCTAGAAAAGCTGTTTAAGCACAGTCGAAAAGCGTCATTTCCTAACTGTTGAAAAATGACTAATCGATTTGTAACCGAGCTTGTTTCGAAGCACATTTTAGTAGAGTGCTCTTATTTTACGGTCTTTTATTCTGTTTTAATCACTTTTTACAATTTCATTTGGAAAGATTTTAATAATTATGGCTTATTAAATAGTCGTGTTTTAGTTCAATTAATTCGTTCTTATCAAACTCGAAACTAGGCTAAAAACTATGTCGAAGGAAACTGACCCGACCTGACATAAGCCTCCATATCTCTGTATGTCCCCCCACTAACTTTTGAACTAATTAGCAGATTTTCATGAATTTCGGTAGGGATGTTCTGCCATTAAAGAAACCTCGACGCCGCATCTTTAATCTTATAGGATCGATTAATCTTCAGGATAGAATTTCATTTTTAATTACAATTTTAGTTTATATTGTTGCCAATAGATGGCACTAACTGCTAGGAGTATAGGGGTATTATATTGGTTACCTGATTTCTTAAGATAGCACCATGTATTTCAGTATGTTTCGATGACGTCACAGTCCCGATGTGCTGTTATCATGATGTAATAATGGGTTATATCATATATTACTAATTTATGACGGTATGATGGCGTAACAGTGCGTGATCTCAGGATGACGTCACATCTCTAAAACATGATGCTATAAAAGCATCTATGCTGATTAAATTAGCGTTAAAATTGTACACACAAAACCAATGGATTCCAAATGCTAAATAAATGTAAAATATCTTCGGAAAGTAGGCAATATTAGTTCTATCTCGAACTTCTTATTTTTTTTTTTTTTTTTATAAGAATTGTGGATTTTTACATTACTTTTACGAATTAATATTTTTACATTTATATTTTTTATGGAATTAATGCCGTTATTATTGTTTTTTGATTTTATCAGTTATTCTTTTAAAGATTATTACTATATGCTAGACATCTTTGCTTTCTATAAATGTCTATTACAAAACTTTTTTTTATACGAACAGTTGTATTTGGTGAAGTTTGGCCCAGATGATCCATATGTCACCAAATAAAAACAAAGCACAAACTATAACTGTTCGTCAGGCCATAATTAAGTTGACCGGTGATTAGTGGAATTTCAAGCTCAGCAGTCGAAAAGCTTGGGTACTAGAGCTTTTCCTTAGTATCAGTTCGAGTTTTTGAAAACACCAGGATTTCAGTAACTGTAATACAGATTAATAATCATTAAATCCTACTATAATCAGTGATGAGTTTTAGGGCGCTCGCCCGAGTTATTTGTTAAATTTTTCTCTAATTTGCGAGCCCCTTGTTCTTTTTGTTTGCTTATTTCACGAAAAACACGTTTTTCGTGTCATAATCATAATTTGACTTACTTTAGTCTTTTTATTCCTCGTATTTGTGTATTTTAATGTACATCTGAATAGTTGCGATCTGGTGATAATGCCTTCCAAAGCAGGATAAGTGGGTATCGACTCAGGACAGTGGTGGAACTTAAAATTTTTGCCCCCCCCGCAAAATATTATTCAAGTTCTACCACAAAAAATTATCTAGATATTTTTATCAGAAAATAAGAAAAAAGAACAAAATTGCATGATTTAAAAAAAACTTGAAAATTATCAAAAGAAAATATATTTAAAATTCTTGCTCCTAGATTGTCGGCCGGATGGCCGCGTGGTAAAGCTGTGGTTTACTATCTGGAGGATCCGGGTTCCGGGTCCCACACCTCCAGTTTTACAAAATGGGTCCGGGGCCGGCCTGTTGAACCTCATCCTTCAACCATCCGATTGATCCCATCATGGGTGTTGGCCAGCTTGTGATGGGCTCTACAAATGGCCGCCGCTTGATAAAGAATATCCCATTAGGATATGGCGGCTTAACCAACTAAATCTTCCTCCTGGATTTTAAATTTGCAAAATCTCTAATCACATCTTTTATTTCCATACTTTTGGCTACTGCTCTACTGCTGTCACTATTTTGATTCAATGAATGTTTCACTCTTTTCGTGGTGCATTTAATTTTTAATGTATTATGTTGTTAATTTATAAAAAAAAATATAAAGAAAGTACAGATAGAGTTTGGACCCCTCTGCGTTGCGGGGTCCGGCGAATTGCAGTTCCGCCACTGATATTTATTACTATGAAAAGCTTCACACAATTTAGGCTGTATCCCACGTACAAGAGACGCGATGCTATATGATGCGATACTTTATTAGAAAAAGTTTGTCCCATGAGAAGCACTTCTGTAGCGTCTATAATGAAATATTTTTCCACTATCTACTAAATGCTGATTATGGTAATTTTTATCTCTCATTTTCCAAAAGAGAAGTTTTTTTAAAAAATTTCGCTTATTAGAACCTCTCATCCAACTCGATAGCCATGATAATTTACATTCTGTCTCTTCAGAAAACAAACTATTTTGTATTTCAGCTACAGCAGGCGATACTACGAGGCAATATGGTATACATGTGGGACGCGTTGAGGTTATGTCTATTAGTTTGTTTTCTGTCGCTCGTAATATCGCATCGTAGAGCATCGCGCCGACTGCATGTGGGACATGGCCTTAGTAGTATGTTATTTTTTAATTATGCTGGCGAATCTCACTTGGGATATTTTGTTGCAATATTTTGATTGGTCACTTGTGATATTTCAGAGTCCTCCACTGGCTAGCCCTCACTCATAAGAGGATGAACCAGAAGATTCAAAAATGGGATTCAACGGGCGTGTAAAAAGTTGTAGCTGTCGGAATCTTCATATTTATTTTATTTGTATAAAGGGCCCTCCTAAAGAAATAATTATCATCAAATTGAAAGCATTCAAAGTTCTTGAAAATATAATTATTTAAAAACAATTATACAAATATATTACAAAAATTAAAATATGTAGAGAGAATTCTAATTCTAATTTATTAATTTAACTTATTTTCCCTTCTAATTTATTAATGATTACAGGTACTCCTCACTTAACGACCTACCTGTTTAACGACTGCTCGAACTTACGACCGAGCTTAAGACTGTTTTTTTAATGGAATATTTGGTTTTTGCTCATACGCATCCATTGCTTACGACTTTTGTTTGTAATTTCCCCGTACTCGTAGTTCCAAAACTGAAGAAAAATACTGTACTTTGTTCATAATTAAGATATAAATTTTTAATTTTGAAATTTGTTTCCAATATTTTAATATAGGATCAAGTTTCTCGCTTACCGACCGAATCGTGAGAACGAAACCCAGTCGTTAAGTGAGGAGTACCTGTATTAAAATTTAACTTTTTTGCTTTCATTTCGGCAAAATTTTTTATTAATTCATGTCAATATAATTTTTTACGTAATTCATGTTCAATAGATAATAGCGTTAAATTTATTAATCATCCTAGAGACATTGTTGTGCGTAAATAATTTTTAATTTTAATTTTGAAAAGCTTCGTTTTGCTAATGCTGTTGAAATTGGAAGTGTTAATAATAATAATATTAAACTAATACTGAGGTTTAGAATCATGAAGAATCATGCATTTTCGATAGCCTATTCAAGCATTGTAATGGAGTTAAATTTTCAGTATTAGAACATATTGAACAAAATATTTTAATTTTTTCGTATAAATCGGCTCCATTTATATCTCGGTTATCATCTTATCTTAACGTTAGGTCTAAATCCATACAATACTTTTTAAGTTGATCTTCCTTTTTTCGTAATAATGGAATATTGTAGAAAAAACCGAAAATATTAGTATGATTTTCAATTTGTACAAATCTCTCTTCTATTGAAGCCATGCATTTGGTCTATTATTGCTAAGAAATAATTTCTATAAAAATTAATTTCGGGGTCATTTGTACATACATATACTCGTACATAATCAAATAAACGTTTGCGTTTTCTTAATCTGGTTTCTTTTAACTTATTTGTATTGTTAGTTTTTTTTGGTGTGATCTGGCATTTTTCTTGTATACAAAATTTTGCTACACTTAAAAGCTGCTGTTTTGAATTTTATTCATTGGTTCTTACAATTTTACTAAAAAATAAAAAAACAAAAAAGTAGCACATTTTACCGCGGGGCTTGGGGCAATTGCCTGCTTGCCCGAGCCTAGGGGCGGTACAGCTAGTAGCCATCACTCATAACAGGATGAACCAGGAGATTCAAGAATGGGATTCAACGGACGTGTCCGAAACTCCCTGAAGAAATATGCAAATTCCGGCAGTCCTGAAGGCTGCCGGAATTTGCGTATTTTAGTAAGTAGAAGAATTTATACAAATATTCAAATATTGTGACTGACCATATTGATGAAGTCGATCGGATATCGCGTGGAAGTGTGCTATGCATCCATCACGGAGGATACAGGCTCAATTATCGGATCCCACAATCTCCACAGTTTTTTTTTTCAGCAGGAGATTCGGAGTCTGGCTCGTTGAACTGCATTCTTTACCTGATAGTTGACTCTATAAGGATATGGATGACCCGCTGCTTAGTACTCACCGGATAGATAGTGATGGGTATTAGCGGCACGGATTTCTTTTTTTTTTAAACCACACAGAAAAAAATCAAATCGGATGACCAAAACGAAAGTTTGCTGCGATTCCATTCTGGAAGATCCGGGTTTAATTACCCAAGTCCCACAACCTCCAGGGTTTTTCAGAATGTGCAAGGTCCTGATCATTGAATCCTATCTTTCACTTGAGATAGCACCACATGCACATCTTTCACCTGAGATAGCACCACATGCAGCCCACATCCTGGTGAGGTTCTGCACGTTGTGAAATATTGGTATGCTCCGTAACTTAGTATCCATCAGGTGGAAATGAGTAAAACTTCACAGGCTAAAAATAATGGAACATAACTTATAACTACAACATTTTTCATTTACGTAATGTTAATGATATCCTCAACCACTCAAGTAGAAGTGATTTTTTTCCTCCTGTTTGTTTTACACTACTGTCCAACCAGTGTTGCTTGCTTGGTAGACATTCCACCAAGCAAGATTCCGCCATGACTGTGGACCACTACGGGCCGTCCACAATTATGGCGAAATCGGTCGTGAAGTGAAGGATAGAATTCAATTGGTCAGATAGTATATTAATACTTTACCATGCGGTGATTCAGTGATTAAGAAGTTTTTGTATTGATATATCATAAAAATAAAATGCTTATATACGGTATTCCATTATCTTGATAAATACATTAATAACTATTAAAATAATTTTTAAAAATAGAAAAATAAAATATCCTAGAATTAAAAATTATAGTTGAAAAAAATATAATTGAGGAAAAGTTTCTAACAATGCGAATAGCAGCAGCATGCATAACAATATATGATACGCTGATACAATAATAGAATGAAATCGAGAATTTGTCAAGAACAGCATCGACTATGAAGATTTCAACTGATAAGTTAGAAGTGATAAGAAAAAAGCCTCTGCAAGAAGAATCTTCTCGGATGAAGAAAACTTAAGATTAAGCTTTCCACATATTCAAGAATTTAACAAGCAGCAGCATTCCACTACAATGGTTCCAGCTGAAAAATAAGCTAGATGTGTGCCTGGCTCATAAGGATCCTCTCACATGATAAAATCGATTGTGAGACCGATTTTCTCTCGCACTCTCGGTTCGCCTTGAGATGGAGAAGAGCCTCCATGTCGAAACTTGTTTGAAATCTGTGGACCTGGGTAAATGCCGGATGCTGCTGATTGCGTGGGAGGCCGAGGGATTAATAAGCCGCATTTGATTCGGTCGCGAAAGGGTCCAGTTTTATCCATAATGGTGATTACTGCCTAGCTATTATGGGGTTTCTGGATAAACAAAAAAATCCACAAAGAGAGAGACCTTGACGAGGTTTTGTGGCTTAAAGTGAAAATTATCACAAATTTCACTAACTTCGCCCGGCAGAAAATTTCATGAATAAATACCAGTACATCATATTAATAAATCCTATGTTAAAAAAATAAAAAAAAAATTCTCTTATTTTATTTATTTTAAATGTTACAAATACAAATCAAAAATTGCGGAAAGCAAACACTGATTTGATATAAACAAAACACCTTTATGCAATTCCAAATTAAACCATATTAACAAAATACAAATAATTATACTCAATTCGATAACACAGATTAGAATCTTTCCATCAAATTAGTATACATAATGATTAATTTAAAGTAAAATGATTATTCCTTAGCGAAAATTATCAGACATTTTTTCCAATAATTTTAGGACTTCACAATTCTTTTAATATCTAAAATAAATTATAAAATCAGTATTTAAAATAAAGAATTCTTAATTGAGAATGCATTATCATTTTTAAATTTCTATTTTTTAATAAGATTGCTCCAAAAAATCTAAACTAAATACCTACAGTTTAACAAATGTTGCCTACGCTTTATCAGGCGCTTATTCTAACAATTAATACAGTACTTTTGTAAAAGTTTATTTTATGCATAATGGCCTGGAGTAACGATTTCGAAAAATTTAAATTTGTGAATAATTGCCAGATAATGTCGAATCTCGTGTAACCTGGTGATTAGCTATTCTATCGGATATTCTATCGGATTTCGAAAACCGGACTATCGGATTTTCTAAATTTATTGGATACCGGATTATTGGAATTTTACTTTTGTTTTTGTGACTATAAATTGAAAATAAATTTTTTATCTAGATATTTTATAATAAAATAAGAAAAAAGGACAAAATTGTATCATTTAAAACACCATCGAAAATTATCAAAAGAAAATATAAAATTCTTCCTCCTGGATTTTGTTTGCAAAATCCCTAATCGCATTTTTTATTTCCATATTTTTGGCTGCTGTTCCTACCGCCGCACTATTCTGATTCAATGAATATTTTATGGTTCATTTCATTTTTATTGTATTATGTTATTAATTTTTAAAAAAGGGTAAAGAAAGTACATACAAAGAGGATTTGGGCCCACCGTGTTGCGGGGTCCGGCGCATTGTAGTTCCGCTATTGACTCAGTGCGCAAAAGTGTTTTCGAAACATGGGAATGGTGAGAATTCGGGTCTCGTCTAGTTTCGTTTACGTTCCGTCAAACACGTTATAGCTAACCTAAAATTCAAAAAAGAGAAGCGACCTTAAAGAGAATGTAATCCTAAATCTTTTGTAAAAACTTTTTTGAAAAGTCATCGTTCCGCTTTAGAACCTCCTAGAAAATCAACTGACGTGAAAGAAGAAAATGTGTGGCAGCTTCTGGCATAAATTGTGCCGCATAATTAAATTTACTCGATATTTCATATAATTTCTGTGATATTTTGTGATTTTTTTTTATTTTAAAATGTTTTCATGTGCATGCACAATTATTTTGTATTTTGTTTTTTGTTTTTTTTTTAAATTAAAGCATTTAATTAGAATTTGATATTTTGTTTTTATAAGATAAAATGCGAACCTTTTGTTAAAATTTTCATAGCTCACTCTGACTACATTTAATTCTAATCACGATTAACGATGAATATTAATGAGTAGCTATAATGACTTATGTAATCCATAATGACTATTCATTATTAACCTACAACATAGAGGATCGACCTACTCTCATTATGGATTAACGGGATAAAAATTTGCTTTATCTATGTGAAGGTTATGCGCGTCGGCTGTATATATCCACGGTGTCCAAACTGCGGCTCGCGAGCAACATGCAGCTCTTTGGTATCTTCAATGTGGCTCCATACCATGAAAGTCAATAATTAAAATGGAGCAAATACTTAATTTATATATTGTATTAATAGTATGCATCTATATGAAATAAATTCATAAAAAATATAATAATAATATATAATTATTATTGATATAATAACAGTGGTTTCAAAAATCGTTTTAAGATTACCCGAAAAAACTGATGCCGCTTTCATTGACCCAGAAACTGATTGACTCTCTCAGCTATTTAACATTCTTATATGGCTCATGATTATGAAACTTGGCCATCCCTGCTATAAACTATGTGGAGGTCCGCGCATAATGCGTGACTTTCATACATTATTACATCGTCGTTCGCAAAAACAATAGGCTCAAAAACATACTACAGGTTTCAAGATGGCGACGTGACGCGTTTAATAATCACATTGGTAAAGTGCGTTTTTACCATTAACCCAATTGATTAATACCATATCCGATAGAAAATAGCAAGGGAAAACCACCACTTATGTTGTATGCCCTTATCTTAATGACCATTATTAAGATGTAGTAGTAAAAATTCCTCTATGATGATGCACTTTTGTTTGTCAAAGATTCTTATATGGCTCATGATTATGAAACTTGGCCACCCCTGCTATAAACTATGTTGAGGTCCGCGCATAATGCGTGACTTTCATACATTATTACATCGTCGTTCGCAAAAACAATAGGCTCAAAAACATGCTACAGGTTTCAAGATGGCGACGTGACGCGTTTAATAATCACATTGGTAAAGTGCGTTTTTACCATTAACCCAATTGATTAATACCATATCCGATAGAAAATAGCAAGGGAAAACCACCACTTATGTTGTATGCCCTTATCTTAATGACCATTATTAAGATGTAGTAGTAAAAATTCCTCTATGATGATGCACTTTTGTTTGTCAAATTGCAAGGAAAATATTTTTAATCCTTAAAATGTATTTTAAATTATGCACTTTTGATACACAATGTTTGTCAAATTGCTTCTAGCCAAGGAAAATATTTTTAATCCTTAAAATGTATTTTAAATTATGCACTTTTGATACACAACCCACATAGACATCTACTAGTATTAATTTTTATGCCATTTTCCATCTGCTATGATATTAAACGGATCATCATTCTCTCCTCATCGAGTAGCTCGCTCCATGAGAAGAATGATAGACACAAAGCACTAAGGAGTAAATTGAGCAAATCCTTATTTTGATGTTTATAATTTACTTACTTTTTAGTTATACAGTACTGTGTTTATTCGTTGAGCATGTTTTTTCAAGTTCTACACTTGCAAAATATTGGAATATTTCAGAGCATAATTAATGGATATTCGTCAGTATAAATTCACTCCAAACACAATTAATTAAACCACAATATCAATGAAGACGTCTCAAGAGACGTATAAGCAAACTTTGACGCCATTTTTACGTTTGATTGGGACAATACGTAAATGAAACAACAAATGTGAGAATGACGTAACTACTTATAGTAGCAAAGTTTTGCGAGAAAGAGGCCATAGTGTATCAATGAAATATAGCCCAAATCCGCACTTAAAAATTATATGACATTTTTTTATTCTTTTAATAATTACGAAGAAAATATATTTACATATTGTATTTAAGAAATTAGTAATTAATGACTTTTCAAAATCCAGATTAAATTTTTTAGTGTTTATTCTTAATACCGCTTCCAAATGTTTATCAAAGATCCATTTTTTAAATGGTATGTTTATTTACATTCATAACAGAAAAACCGAATTTTTTTATATTCATTTTATTCATCGATAAAAACAAGTCTAAAACGAAGATCAGTCGATTAAGTCATTGGGTAGATTAAATCTAAAGCATATTAATCGATAAATCGTCGCTGAAAGACTAACATTATTAATTCCAATTTTATGTTACATTTTATTCCCTTCGGTTTATGTATTATTTATTTATTTAACATGAAAGATTGCTTTTTAAATGTAATAAGTTCTGATTTCACTTAAAATGCTGAAAGACTAACATTATTAATTCCAATTTTATGTTGCATTTTATTCCCTTCGGTTTATGTATTATTTATTTAACATGAAAGATTGCTTTTTAAATGTAATAAGTTCTGATTTCACTTAAAAAGCAAATTCAAAACTCGAAGCAAAAATGCAATAGTGAATTGCAAACAGACGAGGAATTTAAGAAGTTATTTTAAATATAAAAATGTTTAAAAATCTTTTAAGAAATTTTAAGTGGGCTATCAGACGCCACCCCATTATTTAAAGGAAATATTAAAAAAACTTGATTGGTTCACCTTTATATTTCTCAGTGCTATTTAAAATTCGTTTATTTATTGGTGTCAGGATTCGAGATACTGCCAGTATCTCGAACCCAGACACCATAAGTTTTCGCATCTGCCAAAAAATAGGAAATTCGACAATGCCTGCTTTCGTTAGGACGTCACAGATAGAGTTCCTATCCCTAATGTTAAATTTCGAAATCCTTTTTTTATTTTCCTTTATGATTACTAATTTACCACATACATACGTGCAACTTTTATTTAAAAAAATTGTCCAAAACTGAAGTTATACCAATAAAATTTTATTAAGTTGCAAATTAAATAGCTAAATTTTAAAAATTCCCATTAAAAATCAAGTAAATACATTAAAATAAGCGCAAATTATATATTTAGTCAATCAGTCACTCGAATCCCGTTTGTTATGATTAAACGGTATGGCAGTGATATTTGTTTTGTAGAATCTTCCCTATAACTATCCCCATATTATTATTCTTGAAAGATCAACTATTATTATTTCTATATCCCGGCTGTTATTGACAATTTATTTATCGAATAAAATATCTGTACATACAGTAGATTTAATTGATATAGATTCGATCTGTTTGTATGTGATTATATACGCACAGTATTTAGTCCAACATAAGCATCGGGTAAGACCAAATAAACAGATTTTATGATTAAGGATCTAATCCATTAAGGATGTACTATCAGCTGAAAATTGCTGAAAGTGAAGGGTAATTTATTTGTACTAAGTTAAAATTTTGAAGGATATATTGTATTTTTATTCAAACACTTAATTTTAATGAATAAAACGAGTTTATATTTTTATTATTTTAAATATCGAGATATTTATCATCATCAGATTCAGTTATCTAATTTCGTTGCCGGTTGTGGTTTCATATTCCTTGGTTAAAACATATTATTATTCTTGTTGTTCACATTGATAAATAAGTTTTCACTTTTAAAGTTTTTTTTCCTATTAAATTATCCACATTCGAGTATTATTTCATTTCCAATTTTATATATAACATGCTACACACACGTATTCATTTTTCTACTTATCTGATTTAAAGCTTTCTTTTTCATAATTTTTCAATCCTGTCAGTAGGGAATTTAGCATTTTTCTCATTTGACATATCGATTCATTGAATTTAAGCCAATTTAATTGGCAATTGTAAAATTATTTTTTGGCTAATTTGTTAACGATATCTTTCTCTGGTATAGTCCTCGACTTCCGACGAATTCGATTTCGAACCCAGTCTGAGCGATCGCAAATATCTAAAATTTATGGATATTTTTCATTACTGATGTTTATTTTAATAATTCTAGTATTCCAGTAAACATAACAAACATAAAACTATAACCAGACAGAAAACAGGGCGCTTTTCTTATATCCATTCGGTCGGGACTCGAATCATGGAATTGCATTGCAGTCCCAGAATTTATGCCTTCGTCAGAACAAGTGGTCGTAAGTCGAGATGTATACTACTTGAAATACGAATGATCTCCAAACATATTTTAGGTGATTTTCAAAAAGGGATATTGTTTTATCAAGTACTTTTTAAATTACAGTTGAGTCTCTAGTCCGACACACTGCAAACTGTCGCGCCGCAAAGTAAAATTTTCATGTCGCAACTTGTCGATATACAAGAGAAACTGACAAACAAATTGTCAGCCGCTATTCGTTCGTTGTTCAGGTTTATAGTCGGACTAATTTTTAAGTTCAGTACAATATTAATACTTAGGCTTTTATAAATATTAATGTAATAAGTTTGTACAGAATAATTATAAGTATTACTTGAAATCAGACATGCCTGTTGCACAGTAAGCTATGTACAATCAGTTGCAAAAACTTTTTCACTTTTCTAGGAGGAGTTCAGCTTCCTTTCAATTCAGAGTCATCATGCATTAGTCGTAACAGGATTTGGCTATCAACGATGCAATGACAGACACTTCCATATTGTGATAAGTTGTGCAAATCAGAGTGATGGAGATTAAAGAATGATGGGATTAATCAGATAAAAAAGAAACAATTTAGACAGATAGTTGTAAATACTTTGTCGTATTAATACTTAGGCTGCCTTTATAAATATTAATGTAATAAGTTTGTACAGAATAATTATAAGTATTACTTGAAATATCAAGCGATAAGTTTAAGATTGTCTGTGTGTAATAAACATTATTGTTGTTGTCTGCATTTTTGCTTTCTGCGGAATATTAAAAGAAAATGATGCCTCGAACTACGTTTAAGGATATTAGAAAATTAATTATTTGTCATAAGCAACAAGTATTACTGATATTGCAAGTATTGTCGGAGTGTCAAGCAGAACAGTATTGATTATTAAACAGTAATCATGAAAGAGAGACTATATCTCCTTGCAAATCATCTGGAAGACCTCAACTAACAACTTGTCAGGATGAGGCTTACCTAATAGAAAAGTATGAGGAAAAGCCCTTTCAAATCAGCAGAAATACTATATTTAGAATTAGGTTTATCAGTTTTGATAGACACTGTCAGAAGACGATAAGTATGCATTTAAGATATTTTCTAACCCAAACTAAGAATTTTCATAGCAAGTTAGAAGTAATAACAAATAAAAAGTGAAACAGTTCTAAAATCAGTGTTTCTTTGTTCACTTCATCCAGTCTGTTTCAGCAAACAAACCTTTAAAACACTATTTTAAAACATTTTAAATTTTGTTTAAAATTAAATTTCGTGAGAGACCGCTTTAATTTTAAAAATAATTTATAAAATTTAAACAAGTATTAAAAATTCAGCTTTTACATTAATATTTTGTCTCCAAATGCATAAACTCAGCATATTTATTATCATAGTAAATCTTAAAGACTTAAATTCAAAAATAAAAAAAAAAGATAATGTGAAAGCTATTTAATGAACACATCAAAAACAATTGTGCCAAAAACTATCTATTTGCAATTTCAAAACACTTTTATTTCAATAAAAACTAACAGTTAAAGCTTTATTTTTCACCCATTCATTAGATAAAACATTGATGTTTATTTTTAAAAAATCCTAACTTTCATTATTTTATAAAAGAAAATTGTTATAATTGCAATTATTAAAAAAATATATTTTCTTCAAATGTTCAATACTTATTTCATGTTATTCACAATAAAACTATAAAACCATCTTTTAATAATATACTGTATAAACTTCGGTGTAGGTAAGAAAGTTTATAAAACAAAAATAAAAAAAAATTATTCTAAAAAATCGAAATATTGATCAATTTGGCGAGATAAAAGAAAATACACTTACATAGAAAAGTGTCGAAAGTTTACCAATGATCGATATCAATCGTCTGTCTCTTCATCGGATGAGAAGAATAATCGTTTCTGCATAGGAAATAATCTGTAGTTATACGGGTTATTTTATGCTACTTTGTTATTAATTGATAAACCGTAGGTAAGAAAGTTTATAAAACAAAAATAAAAAAAAATTATTCTGAAAAATCGAAATATTGATCAATTTGGCGAGATAAAAGAAAATACACTTACATAGAAAAGTGCAGGTGGAGATCTGTAACGCCTGGATCCATGCTACACGTGAAGGTGATGCAGAAAAATGTTGCATGAGATTGGGGAAATAAACCCCGAAGGATTTGACATGTCCAATAGTCACCAGATTGACCAACATGGTGCCAAAAAGGACTGCCCATCCCCATCCGCCATCAGGTGGGACTGTTACAGTGATCGAATCGCTCTTAACGGAGCGAGGCGATCCAGTCCCATCTTTGATGTCACCTTTGTGTGAGGTAACGGGCGTCGAATGCCCAATAGAGTCTGCGGTGCATAAATTTCCTGTGGATCGCTCCAATTCTGGTCTCGGTGCCATATCGGGACATGCACTTGATTTCTGATATTTTACCGTATATCTCCGTCACGAAACTTGAAGGAAAATCGAGCGAAATTTAAGGAATCTTGGGTTGATGTCCTAACCTGCCGGATCAGCTGATGAGCTTCCTTCTCTGGCACGAGGAAATCTAATGTTCGTTCCTCTCAGTGAATGTCGTATTAGTTCAGTGCGCAAGTGACGTCATTAATGCTTCCAGCTGAAAACTGCGCGCGCCTATGGTTGCGTCATTTAAGGCACAAAAACCGGAAATCCACGACTGAGCAGTCTCCGTAGCGACAGTGGAAATTTCCCAGAGCTCCTCGGACTCGACACGACAAGGACGCTTCCGTGTAATAATTTCGCGATCAATGGAAACACTTCCAATTAACAGCAGTCCGACAAACGTATCGACAACTTTCGTATTTCATAAAACTTAAAATTTTGTAAAGAAAACATACATCATCATTTTCTTTTAATAATAAATTAAGAAATAAATTTAAAAAAAAAATTGTTTAAAATTACTCTTTCGGTTGTTTCTAATGACACTGCATTTTTTACGGTTCGGTAATATAAAGGTGCATGACTAAATGACATAATTTATGCAATCTTACGGCATATAGAATTTTCAAGTATTTGTTGAAAGATTTGTGTCCTTTTTTTATTTATTTTTTGATGGTTGAAATATTGATTATTTCTGAACTAGACAGTCTACAGATTCCAATGAAGAAGAATTTGCAGTGTAACCAAACAATAGCGTATTTTAAAACGTCAGAAAATGCTATTACTCACAAATAACACTAACTAATGATTAATTAAAAACAAATGCGCTAGTAAATCATTAAATATTTAATTTTATCTGGAGATATCAATAAGACAATTCTGCACACAATCTTTATACGATTTTCAAATGCAAAATAAATAATTTCTTTTATTTATTTAAATTTATATGCTCTCGATCGATAAAAGTCGATTAGAATAACTGTAAACAATATAAATATTATGTAAACATTCCATAATTCGCATTTGAAATTGTCGTGATCAATATTTTAATTATGTATCGATGTTTTCGTAGTGCGGACAATAGTTATTGGGTCATTTCTGTGCTATTGGTCATCGTTCGAAATGGGACACTCCATTGCACCAAACCATATGATGGTCTGCTAGCTTGACACCAAAAAATATAGGTCTAAGTAATTTAGACCATATCCTATATAAAAACCTATTATTCCTGCAAAAATAGATTTTGAATAAAGACAATGGATATACTAAATTTTTAATCAAAATTCTAATGTAAGAAGTTAATTAAATTAATAAAGCAACACGAACGCTCGAAAATAATACAAAAATTTCAAATATTTTTTTTTATTAACGAATACTTGAATATTAATATTTATAGAATATGAATATCGAAACAATTAATTGCCATTTAAATGATTTAATGTTAATTGTTTTTGAATTTTCTATGTGTTATGTGATAGCACGTTCCATTTGCTTGTTTAAACACATTTTACGCTTGGTGGTATTAGTAATAGGATAAAGGATAATGAAGTAATTTTAAATTTAAGTCTCATTTATTTTCCGATAATTTAGCTTCACTGTATGGTTGTACAAATTGACAGCAAAGCTGGAATTATATGAAAAATGTTGCTCATTCACCTAAGGTTGTTATCCCCTTGGCAACTTCCCAAAGATATCGATTCATTGTTGCAAATTTTTATGCTCACATATTAATAACGTCATTGTAACAGTATATATTTTTCGAATGTTCCTTCGTAAATATTATGCAATAGATCTGCATTGTTTAAAAATTTTTTCGTAGTTTAATCTCGTTTGCACGAATTAATTACAATATTTCTCTCCTAAATTTAGATAATCAGCTAATATTTGTCTAACTGAATTAGTTTATAAACACATTCCTGGCTAAACATAGCTCTATCTTATTTGGAATTTTAATTTTATTCAGACTTTGACCTCGATTGAAGGGAAGAAATAAGAGATTTTAAACATTATTAGAGCAAAAGACAAGTTTATATGTTATCGTTTAGATAATACGGAATTAAATTAATTTAATCTAGAATTTAATTATCACTTTCAATTAATGAATTAATAAGATATAATACTCTGAATTTAATAAGATAAGGCTTAAATAAGAAAATTAATTCAATAATCTTGGAAGTTTTATTACTGAAAGATAATTCCTTAGTCTATAAAATTTTTTAAAGTAGTTAAATAAATTTGATGTATATAATTTTGCTCCAATTTTTTTCCATTTTTAAGATGGCAAATTATAGAATTTTAACTAATTTATCTATTATACATTCATGTAAGGGAAATGTTTTGATTTAAATCCTATAATACTATCTTTTTTAATTTTATGCATACAAACATTCATTATATATATATATATATAAACTCACAAAGATCCTGAGGAATTGAACCACCACATACATGGAGATGTCAAGTGTATTTATTATTAACTTTAGCTAATTATATCACTGCGTAAGGATATATATTAAAAAAAAAAGTTAGTTAAATAGATTATAAATACAGTACTATAGAAGTATTAGCATCAAAAATTTTTGCAAAACTTTCTGTGCTTGTCTGAGATAATATTTAATTATTAATTTGCTAGACAAATATTAAATTTATAAATAAAGAAATGCTTTTATAATAAAAGTATCATATACTTATAAACAATTTTCTAGTTTATTTTCATACTCATCTCCTATTTTATTATTTAAATCAAGAATTTTTATAAGAAGCAGATAAAATATCCAGCTTTAAATCGCTTTTATTTTGTATCTATAATCCTTTACGTTTTATAAAAATATTTACAGAAAATAGTTGAAAAAGAATATTACAATAGGTGGGTTGCAACAGTTCAAGGACAGCACTGTACTGTATTCAACTTTCTCCATGGTGGGACAAACCAGCAAAGAGGCCTGTGGATACCAAATATTAATTGACATTATTTTCTTTGTATAGAAAAATAAAATATATTTAATAAATGAAAATTTTTAAATATAATTCAATATTTTTGTTATATCAGATTTTTAAAATATTATCTTATATTTCAGTATTTTTTAAATTATCATTTTGAAGCATTCATGCAACTAAGAAAAGATGGTAAATATAAAATAACTTTCTGATTTTTCAATTTGCATTCTGCTAAATGTAAATCCTGATATTTTCTTCTATTTTTTGACAAGTACAGTACTGAATTTCTTTATAAAACAATAAAAGCAAGCCAAACAATATTTGAAAGCATTATTATCTTATGCAGCTGTTTAATATTTTATTGTTTACTTTTTTCATAATTTATATTATAAAATTGAAAACAGCATAAGATCGATTTTCAATTGTTTATTTTATTTTTTCCAAATAACCGGTAAATGGAAATATTATTAAAAACTAAACCATAATATTGTAGTTATATTATTATAACAATATAAACTGATCACACATTTTAGTTTATTATTCCATAAACAAATTCCTGTGAATGCACCTAAAATAAAAATATCTATAACTTATTTAAATTAAAGCTTAAAATATAAAAATTTTATTCTACGAATTAATAATAATAATAAAAAAAAATTAATCATTAAAGTCAAAAACCGATCTCGTGTCTTTGTTCTCAAAAATGGCAGACATTTCTTTTTAATTTTGCACTGGCGTTGGCTTTTTGCCCATTTGATGAACTAATATGATTCCACGAAACGTTTCATCAGCTTTCAAAAATGGCAGACATTTCTTTTTAATTTCTTTTTGGCGTTGGCTTTTTGCCCATTTGATGAACTAATATGATTCCACGAAACGTTTCATCAGCTGTTACTCATACAGTAGTTTAAAATTCGCTTATTGCACATGAAATAGTACTGTACTATTTTAATAATTATATAACTAATAATGAAAAATTTTACTATTATTTATTTCTATAAATTTATTTAATAAATATATTTACGATTGGAGTTTATATATATTTAACATTTTCATTATAATAAATAATTTTGACGATAAAAATCAATACAGTACTTTTTAACCCAGATATAAAATTGATTCGAAATCGGAATATTGTTATGTTCTGTACAGCATTATTTTTTTCCCTCTTAAAATATTAAGTTAATATCCTCCATTTTTTTAGTTAAATGCATTTTTATTTACTATTATTATTTTTTATTTCATTAGAAAATTATTGGTATGATTGCAATTTAATTTTATCTATATATATTATTAATTTTTATAATTAAAGGATTTATTTCTTAATATATCTATATATAAAAAATAAATCTATCTTCTTAAATATATTCAAGTTCTATAAATAAATTCTATACAGTTGCTTAAAAAATATTAAATAACGTAAAAATGAATAGTCTAATATTTTTCGAGTATTACGAAATAAAATTTTATTGGATTATGAATGTCATAAAAAAATTGGAATGAAAAAATATTATGAATTATTTATCATTATCATTATCATTAGGCCTATAAATTTAAAATATTCAGTACTGTACATATTTCCAAAGATTTGTGTATTCATAAACTATAAAATTACTTAAAACTTGAGTAAAAACAGTAGGCCAATGCATATTATGTAAGTCGATTATTTCAGCAAGT
Source organism: Olivierus martensii (assembly GCA_000484575.1). Classification (NCBI taxonomy): domain Eukaryota; kingdom Metazoa; phylum Arthropoda; class Arachnida; order Scorpiones; family Buthidae; genus Olivierus; species Olivierus martensii. Next base: position 37,156 of record AYEL01086443.1, read on the forward strand.
TAATTACTTATTATTAAAATTATATCATATCAGTTATTTAATATTGTGCTACAAGACATATTTTTGTTTTATTGCGCTAATTTTATATTTATTTTATCAGTTTATAAAGTTGCAAAATGATATTTGTTAATTTGATAGATTTTTTTTTAATTTGAAGTAAAAATAAAGTAACGATTTTTAATATATTTTTTTAAATTTTAAACTTCATATTCAATAAATGCCATTAATAAGATTGTTAGATCTAAAATGATCTTTGTCTAATTAAATATTTTAATTATATTTTGTTTTGATTTATGAACTCTGCATATTATTATTTGATTATCTTATAGAGGTTTTGTTAAAATTGAAACTGTTTTAGGAGACAGTAATTATATAGCAATTAACCAAACTTATCAACTTAACAGGAATAAAATGATCAGTGCATCAGGGTATTTTATCTGCAAAAGAGAGGAATCCTTATCATAGTACATAAGAGCATTACTTTTGGGAGTTATGTCTTGTAGAATCAAAAACAGATGTGTATTATGTTTCTGAAATGTCCTCTTAAGTTTAATGTGTGCTTAGATTCTATAAAACATTTCTGCATTACTTCTTTGAAATAATCTGATATCTATTGGAAAGAAAATTTTAAACAAGATTCTTTTTGAAACAGTTGAAATTGCAAAAAGTGTAAATCAATTCAATAACTGATGAAGAAGTACCATTAAAAATAAACATGAGAATAAATTAAATACATACCATATTTAAAATTTGTGCTAATAAATAGTAACTGAAACAAAAATGAAGTTTAATGATACAGCAGTATTTTTCGCTGTAAACTAGGATTTACAGTGAAAAATATATAAACAAAAAATAAATTTTTATGCATTATGTAGATCTAAGTACCTTCATACTTTTTTGAATTTATTAATCAAAGATTTTACTAATTAATATTTATACATTTAAATGAATCAACTATAAAATATATAATCTATGTAAAATTTTGCATCTAACTAGATAAGTGAAATTATCGAAATCAATACAGGGTTATAAAATTATAATATATATTTAATTTTATAATGTCGAAAATATTTTATATTAAACATGAAGTTATTTTATTATATGAAAAAGTATTCTAGCATGATAACATTGTTTTCGAGCAATGATTTCTGAAATTAATATGGTAGACTTCTGTATGTTTATGTTATATTTACACTATTTTCATTTGAAAAAAGCATCTAAACAGTCAAAATTAATTTTTCTAATTTTGTATAAGTAATCCAATCATGGCTACATATTTTCATAAATGAAGCAAAAAACTGTGTAAGGAAATGGTATATTATAATAAAATAGAAATAAAATAATTGATACTTGAAATATTTTATTTTTTAAAATTTTAATAATTGAATAATCGAGATATTCCAAACAGTTATTGATAAACGAAATAAAATTGCAGTATTTTCTCAAAATATTTTACCAAAATTTTAAGATACAAGTTATAGAAATATGGATTAATTTTATTAATAGTACAATTTTATATTACAAAATTCACTTTGTTTAATTCAAAAAAATTAGATAATAATTATTAGATATAGTAAAATAATTATAAGTTTATCATCATGAGTCACAGAATTCTACAACTTACAATATACTTTGAGACGGCGTGAAGATGAAAAATTCAGATGATTTAATTTAATTTTATTGCGATTAAATTAATTATTCATTTTATAAATATAATTCGCAGTCAATTATCTTTAAAGATATTTTGAATTTTTCGAAACTTTACGTTTTTACCGAACAACAACAATTATGCGGCCCATTGATATAGGATTATCATAATCTTGAGAAGTCAAATATATACATTTCTTGAGTAAAGATCATATGATTGCTTCAATTAATAAACTCAGAGATTATATGATTAAAAATACCGTTTTCAAATAAAGTTTCTAATTTGTTATTTGACATACATTATAAATATCAGTATTGCAAATAAAAATTATTTAAAAATTAATATAATGTAATGAAACATCAGTTGATGAAAAATTAATGTATTTAGCAGATATTTTTTAATAGAAATTGTTTCTTATGAAAAATGAATAAAAGAAAAGGAGAAAATAATTTATTAATTTTATAGTCAATTTTATTATAGAGGAAGTAAAATTATGAAAATCGGTATTTCTAGTTGTAATATAATGGTTGCATTTACGTAAAAAAATGAGATCAAGTGACTATTATGATAATCTGTACTGTATTTTATCTAAGAGATTTTGCATTAAGAATTACTTCCGAATTAAATCGAAAATTCTTTGCGAAAATAGCTCATTTCATTTCTGACCACATCTAATTTATTAAAATAGTTGTGAATTTAAATAAACTATGTAAATAGAAAATTAAAAGACAATATGACATTAAAATGTTAATGTTCTTTGATAAATTTGTATAGATACAGCGTATATAGCCAGATGCTAACTAGCTTGTAATAGTGATTAATCAGTGTGAAACTGTTACCTACATATTAAAATGTGAAACCTGTTACACTTCATGTTAAAAAAAAGCTTTTTTTAAATTAAAATTTTGAAATATATATAAATATTCTTAATGTTATGATTTTGCGTCTATTAACCAGAATGAAATCTGTATCATTCGAAAGAGGCCAACTAATAAGTCAAAATCTCTCAAATATATCCGTTGAGAGACAATGTGAATGTATAATAATCTTAATTGATAGAAGTTTTATCTACTATATTTATTACAAAATATTAATGATTATTTATTTGTATATCTTATAAATAAATATTATAATTATTATTGTTGATAATATATTAACTTATATAGTTATGATTAATTGGATTTTTAACTGACTCATATTAATGTCTGATCAAAATCGTCCATTAATATTTTCTAGATTTAAATTCTGAAATATTTACAAAAATATTGGCGAACTTATATCAAATTAAAGAATCATATTTCAGATATTAATATTAAAATCGAAAAAGAATATTAAAAATTTCAAAATATTTATTCTTGTTTAAAAAAAAATTCGAGTCAAAAATCTTGATTTTTACATTAGAAAATTTTTTTTATTATTGATAAAGTATGAAAAATATAGTGGAGAGAAAATGCGAATATGAGTAAATTATTTAAAGTCTAAAATAAACTTATATCTGTTGTTTGCCGAACGTCACTATATTATTTTCACACAGTCAAACCAACTTTAGTGAGAATATTTTAATTCTTTTGCTTTATGAGATATAGCTTTTTCTGTTACAGTACAGTATATGTTATACTTTACTAACTAAAACGTAAAAACTTTTATATTTACATAAGAATGATTGGATGGATATTTTTACCCTCTGGGGAGAGGCAACATTTCATAGTTCACCGAAAGATTGAAGTTGAAAATATCTGCAAAAAGATTTATTCATTTAAACATAAATGTAAATTATTAATGTAATAAATATCCATATTTTGTATTATTAAAACAAAAACAGTTTTAAATTTTGACGATATTATGTCTTTATAATCTGACAAAAGCGTACACGGATTTATACTTATAAAACGAGCGTAATATGCAGACATAAATTTTACATTATTTTAAGTTGGCTTATATTCTCATATGCGTTTTCATATCTGAATTCAGAGAAACAATATTATAGAACTATAAATTTTAAGAAATTCTATTTTATATCATAAAATACTCGAAAAATATAACCAACTATAAACATAATACTTATTACTCTTTCCCTATGATTTATAATGTATCTGTGTTTATTATGCATTACACTTGCAGAATAATTAATTTATTAATAATCATAATTTTACAACCTTAAGGATACCTGTTTAGTTAATTAATCGCATATAAATTTTATATTTCCATATAATACACATCTGCACATAAATTTCTCAATAGTAATTTTATTATAGTCAAATATTATAAGTCTAAATATAATGTACTGTATATTGAAATGAATTAATTTAGAAAAACTTTAATTTTATAAAATACATTTTATTTCCGAAACAAATACTTATGAAAATAGAACAAGAAGCAATGAATAAAAGAATTGCATTAAAATTTAATGCAACTTAAAAATTTTTCAAGATTTCGTTTTAATTATGAATAAATACCAGGGAATGAAATTTAACCACAGCTTTATTTACTAATAAATATTTTTTTTATCATATTTAGAAACTGAATTGCAAAATTTCCATGAACAATACAAGCAATTTTTGCTCTGATCATTTCTACTTATTAAACGATAAATAATAAAAAAATATGACTCGAATCATTGTAATTTAGAAATATAAATAAATATATTCTTGCCTAGAAATTTACGTGACGATTTATCAATAAAATTCAATCGATAAAATGGTCTGTTTAATCCTTTTAAAAATATATTATTCATATCAATAACCATAAAAATGAATCACCTCATTTTGCAGTTCATTAAAACAGTTAATCTTTAAATAATTGAATAAAAATATCGAATTAAATGTCTATCGTTGATAAAATAATTTTATAGTACATTATTTCAAATGAATTCATCTTAATCTAAGCAGTATTATCATAAAGTTGGAATTGTATATTTACCGTTAAGAATCACGAATAGAATATATTTTTATTGTAATAAAACACGTAATACTGCGAACTGAATTTCATAAAACTTATTTTCGATTTATTCATTTGTCTACTTTGAATTAATGAATAAGTTATTACAAGTTTTGTGAAAACTTGCAACATACAATTAAATTAAATTTCAATATATATATACATTAGCTATAAATTTAATATAGGCGAAAAATTTACAGGAAAATTTTTTCAAATTTAAAAACAATAATATTGAGAATGACTAATTTTTTTTATAGTTAAAACAAAATATTCTAATTTTTTCAACTTTTACGAGAAAAAAGTCAGTAATTAAAAGGAATTCAAAGGTGGTGATGGTGTCACGTTTATTTTTCATGTCACTTGAATCTTCTAAATATTTTTAAAATAATATACTTATGAATGTTTTACCGAAAATTTTATGATTCCAATGATCATGCTGTTTTGTATTATAAATTTAGCTTGAAACTATTCAACTGTAAATAAAAAAATGCTAATTCATATTTTATGATGATTTTGCAAGTTCCTTTCGAAAAATAAACAAATAATTAAATTCAATTTTCACAATAAAAAATATATAACCAATAAATGCTATATCAATAAAAAAAATTATAACTGAAATAATCTTAGATCAGTTAAAAACAAACAAATATGTGATTATTTCAGCTATATATTTTTATTATTCTTAATCTAAAAAAATGCAGGAAATATAAAGAGCAGTACAGTAGTCTATTGCATACAGTAAATAGACTTTCTAAGAAAAATATAAAATTATATTAAAAATAAAATTATATATATTGTATACTGAAGTATAAATAAATATCAGTCTACATATTTGCCCTAAATTGCATGTTTTTATTGTAATTTTCTTGTTAATTATCGGTACGCTTGAAATCACCTGAAGATTGAATATTGTACTGTAAATGATTGAATACAATAACTTGTAGCTTAAAAATTTTCTAAATTTATTTAAAATTTTAAAATAACTTTTACTTCTGTAATTTCTAACTTATAAAATTTCATTATATTTAAACTTTTATTTTTGCTAGTCATTGTACATATAAGAAAAATTAATTGATTATATTTACGGATACTTTCTGTTTTAAAAGTAATTTGAATTTTTGCAAGTCTAAAGTATTTCATAATAAAATGTTATAAGTAAATTCTTATTTTATTTCCATTAAAGAAGAATATACTTATATAATATGCATTAATCATATTAGGTAAAATCTTTTGCATTGTTATAAAAAAGGATATGCAGTTATCATTGAATGCATTTCTTATAAAACGAAAGTTAAATGAATTAATTTTTCCTAATAATTTTATAAAAAAACGAACCTAAAAGATTGATGTCTATCCGCAAAATATCCCAATAAACAAATGTTTCACAATATTCAAATTTTAGGGAATCATTCCTTATTATTAAGACTATACGAATAAGCCTATTAAGACTCAAAATTCAAAAAAGCTCGATCACTTTAAAATTTTTTGCTAAATTTAATTGATATGATACTCATTTAAAGATGATATTGTTATTTACCATCAATAATAGCTTTACACACACACACACACATATATATACAGTATATATTACATTATTATGTTAAATTTAGAAAAATAAATTATAATAATTATAGAACGAAAAATAAAAACTGATAGCGATTAGAAGAACATTTAATAAACAAGGTAGTGTGCTTTATTTTTATTCGATATACAAATTTTAATTTTTTCATCCCTTTTCATATTTTATATTCTATCTATATATAATATTCAGAAAATAAATACATTACAATAATTGATAAACTTGTCATAAATATATGATACTTAGAAAGCCTTTAGTAAGGGGCAGATCTTGATTCATTATTTTTAAATTAAAGAGGCCCGAATTACTATTAAATTTTATAAATACTGTATTAAAACGAAACTTGAAATATCAAAGAAAAATTTGGTTTTTTATAGTCTATCATTTTTTTAGTTCTTTCAATTTTTAAATAAAGATTTAAATTACTGTTTTTCATCAGCATTTTCAAATAATTCATCTACTTCTACAAGTTAATCATTACTGTTTCATATTATTTTATATATAGAACGAGAAAATATATTTAAAATTAGAATTATTTTCGCAGAAACACTATAAAAATTGCTAGGAAAGCAACATTTATTTCATTTATATAATTAATGTAAAAATTTGCTTGTACATAACAACCATACATTGTTGAAATATTTTTGAGCAATATGGAAATATCTATAGTTTAAAATGCCTACTGATTTAGACATTAAATAATTTTGTAAACCAATTAAATATTTTCTCAAAAATACTGAAATAATATTACACGGTATTTGCTTATTTCTAGAATTATATCTCAAAAATATTCATAGCTAAGCATAGCTAGTTCTAGAAGAAGATAATACAGTATAAGTCTATATCAGTTTTATGGGTCAATCAAGACTTTTAAATTAAAACAATCTGAAATATAATATTTCAAAATGTTTAAAGAAATCTCGCAATAAATATCCATGATCAAAATATCAATAAAAGAACAATGACTCAAATCAATAGAGCAGATAATTTTTTAATACATTTTTTAAAATTGCAAATAAGTCTATATTAAACATAAAAATGATCCTTATTTTAGCATAAGCTCAGATATTCCAAAACCGGTCTGTTGATTATAGTACTAATTATGGCTACTTACAGTTCCTGAGATGTAATATTTTTTAAAAACTTCTCAAATTTTAATATGTCCTTATTTATACGAAACATTGTATGCTTTATAATAAAGTATTAATCCATAATTTATCAAAAATATGAATCTAATATGCAAATTCAATATGAAAACCTATAAAAAGAGCGTTTACAATTTTTTTAATATAATAATTTATTGTTTGTTAATAAACAGATAAAAATCTTAATATTTGTTTTGAATGTTTTAGCCCAATTTTAGGTTTTTATTATTACGAAATGCAGTACAGTATATGATTGAATGTTTTTTAAGCCATTTTTACAATTTTCTTTTTTTTTTTCTGTGTATTCAAGTTTTCTATCTCTAAACAATTTTTTTGCAATTACATGGATATTATAAGCAAGCTAATTCATCAAATTTAAAAATCTTGGTCGTTGCCTAGTTTCAATATTGAATTTTTTTTTTAAATTAAGTGGGTATTATTATTAAAATTATAAATAAAATAAATTTGAAAATTAAATAATTAACTGAAGAACGGATATGTGCAAGCGCAAGAGTGAAATAATATTATGGATATATCCTAAAGAATTTACATTAATTTTTATTATCACAAAAGGAATAAATATCATTTAAACAACTAATACTTTTATTAGAGTTCAATAATATTTTCGATTTTCATCTTAATTGTTTCTGTTGATAAATATCGTTAGTTTTAGAAAAGAAACGAATACTGTTTAATAATGCAAAAATAATAACCTGACAAGTTTATTTTTTATCTAGTTCGATTTACATAAATAAATTTTGAATAATCAACTATTAAATTTCGTCACATAATCACGCAAAAATAATAGGAATATAAATAAATAATGTATAGTATAATATAATATAATAAATAAATGATAAAAATAATATGACAGTTATTAAATCTGCATAAAATATATTTTTTAGATAGTCATATGCGCCATGAAGGATTAAAGCCATCCGTTTACGAAATATTCAATAGTTTTTCAAGTCGTATAAATTAGTATATGTGTTATTTGTAAAATATTTTTATAAATATATGGAAAGACAACTACAGTTTCTGCTTGCTCTAGAAATAAACAAGCAAAGAATGCAGATTAGATTCCTTTGATTTCTTTAAGACAATTATCTACTATCAGTGGCGGCTCGCCCATAAGGGCTGCAGGGCTGCAGCCCTCCCACCAAAATGACTTGTTCATCATCCGAATCATTAATATCTTCGGGGTTAATGGATATTTTCACTGATAAATTCTCCCTCAATCTAGTGCCACGAGATTTGCATAATGAACAACATAACATACCTCTGTTTTTCTTTGATAACTTACGAAAATTAACTGATGTAATTCCGAAACATGCCAAATGTTCATGTCGATGACATAATGAGCATAAAATAAAGTCATTATCCATATAAATAGTTTGAAAACAAGAGACACACTCAAGAGTATCTGAACCATCGTTTTCGCCATTAGTAACAGCCAATTACACTTTCGTTTGTATCATTTATGGATGATTAATGTGCTCTTTCGCATTTAATGTAAGTTTCTATAAAATCATATAAAATATTTTATACCATTTATTTATTTATTTATTTATGATATCCTAGATGCTGAATGGCTTCCAGGATATTAGACAGTTTGCAAAATGCGATCTAAAATTAAAGAAGAAATTGAAAGTACGTAGTAAATTTTTATTTATCTTCCTTAACATCAATTAAAGCGAATTATTATTTAATTAGATTTTAGATTTCATGAAGAGGTTCGGAAATGTCCCATTAAGTTTATCTTTGGGTGGTGTTTTCTATATTAGCAAGAAATATCCCATCAAGATAAGTCTATTCCATAAATTTATTTTCTAAATGCTTTTTGTAAAGAAGGATATATTACTTTTTTTCCAGATTATGAGTACATTATATTCCGTGTTTTCGACGCTTTTAAAACCAAGAGAAGTTTCGCATCAAAGGAGAAATTGTGAAATATATTCTTCTAACAGAACCGATATATTTTGGAATTTGCAGATCGATAATTTACATGATTCCCTAATTTCGTTTCGAAGAAATGCCTGAAAATGATAATATAATTGAATAAAACCTCTAAACATTTTGTGCCTGCATTCAAGCATTATAGCCTATAATCTCCATCTTGATTGTTTCGCATTTATATCATTTTAAAAAAATTATAAATCAATCCACAGGTTTTTTATGAAAGTCAATTAGTAGGACTTGAGATTGAAAGTTAATAGAATGTCTTACTTTCTAATCTTAATATACCACTTCATAATAAAGAACATATTGTAGTCCAACCTCTAAAAAAAATTATAAATCAATCCACAGGTTTTTTTTATGAAAGTCAACTAGTAGGACTTGAGATTGAAAGTTAATAGAATATCTTACTTTCTAATCTTAATATACCACTTCATAATAAAGAACATATTGTAGTCCAACCTCTCAGTAACCTCTAAAATCTATTTAAACGAAGTTGTTATCGATTCGCGTAGTATAGTGTTGGCTTTCGCTTGGTGCACCCAAGTCTTGGTTCATTTATAGATCCTACATATTCAGATTTCTTAAAGAGATTTAATATTCCATACTATATCTGTAACAAAATAAATAACTAACATTAGTTGTTATACATTGTATAAATATTTCCGTATTAAACTGAAATAAATCGCTAGAGTAACTGCTGTCATAATTTATTCTTAATGATAACTATAAATCTTATAATATTAATGTTGCTAAATACATTTTAATCAAAACATAATAGAGAGTAATTTCTGTGTTTTGTTGTAAAAATTAGAAAACCATTTACCATCGCGTTTTATCCAACGATCTATAGTGGTTGGTTTTAATTAATGATTAAGTATCGATTATCGTTGTATTATAGATTCAACTTGCTAATTATGTCAAGAGATATATCAATTTCTTCAATGATATCCAAAGTATTATACTGTATAAAAAAAGAAAGGAAGTATAGCGCGTAGAAAGTGAAACAGGAATAAAAGTAAAACTTTCTAAAATAAGAGAAATTTATCAGTTTATAAAAAATGAGTCTAATAATATATAGTTTTGAATTTTGCTCGACATGCACTTATCCATGTAAGAAATTCGATTTTTTAGAACAGATTAAAAAAAAATTTATACAGGATGTTCTAAAACAGGGATTCCCAACCTTTTTCTTACATCGACCCCTTTTAAAAGAATGGTTTTATTCATCGACCCCCTTACATTTTTCTCTATAATATACAGCATACAACATATCAGCATACAGCATACAATCATAATACAAATAATTGCACCTAAATAAGCTAAAGATAACAATTTAGACTAAGAATATGAACAAAAGTTTTGAAAAAAATGGTTTATTAGATTTATGTTTTATTATTTTTTGTACTATTATCATTTTTAATTTTACAAATACAAACAAGTTTTCAGAAACAAAATCACATATTCTAATTGCACAAAAGTTAAACAAGTTTTCAGAAACAAAATCACAGGCGGCCGGATCTGATCGCGGATTTTTTTCGGGTTACTGGTCCCGGCCCGGTGATCCCCGTCCTTCACCATCCAGCCCCCCTCCACGGGTGTGGGTGCTGCCATTTTTATGGCTTATTGAATCTTCTGAAAAAGGATATATAAATATCTGAATTGTTTTTCTCTATGCTCCTATTTTGTATTTCCTGACTGCGGTTTATCCATATATAAGGCAAATAAATATATTAAAAATATACCCTATTGACATCGTCTTATTTTAGTTTAAAACCCTATTTTGAGGTTTAATGTGAAATAAATAAATTTTCCGATAATTGTGAGATGAAAGGATTGTAACAATATCTTATTCATTTATAAGAGAGGTACGATCAATTAAGGAGATGGCTGGGCTCGATGTATATTTGGCATAAAATTGCTGAACCTAATTCTTAAATTACCTCCTTCAAAAATATTCAACCTGTTTCTTCATTTCCATAGTAAAATATTGACTCGACTAAGGCGTGCTTCTACTAGGTAAGATGAGGGAAAAATCAATAATGCTGATTAGGTAATAACTTTTATTTGGGGATATTTCTCTCGGATGATTTTTAAATTCTAAAAGTTACACAGAAAATATGCGGCCGGATGGCCGAGCGGTAACGCTTTTGGCGTGCCAGGCAGTGGACCTGCGTTCGCGTCCTGGAGCCGTATCTTCTGAAAGTTTTTTCGGGATGCTGGGTTCGGTCCGGTGATCCCCGCCACGGGTGCGGGTGCAACCCGTGATTGGAACTGGTCCTCTCCGAGAGGTACGAACATAATTTATAATTTTTTTTACAAAAGAATTTGTTAATTTTGATTTAAAAAATCCTCTGTATGAATGTTCATATCTTCATATCTCGGTTTTTATATACTAAATTGATTTTATAATATATTTTAGGTTAGGTTAGTTAGATTACGGCGCCATATCCTCATGGGATATACTGTATCTGGCGGCGGCCACTTGTAGAGCCAATCACAGGCTGGCCAACACCCATGATGGGGTCGATCGGATGGTTGAAAGATGGGATTCATCAGGCCGGGCCTGGACCCTTCCTCAAAAATGAAGGTGTGGGACCCGGATTTGAATCCGGATACTCCAGGGTAGTAAGCCACAGCTTTACAGCTTTATCACGCGACCATCCGGCCGACATAATATATTTTAAGATATTACATTGCGATCAATGTAATTTATACTTATTTATAATCTCTTTTTTTCTAAGTTAATATAATTCACTTTTTTTCTTATTGAACATTCACTCTGTCACTTACAAGTTAGTCCCATACTTTACAGATTATCAAGGTTTTATTATTCATTTATTACTATATTTCAATTCACGCGACCATCCGGCCGACGTAATATATTTTAAGATATTACATTGTGATCAATGTAATTTATACTTATTTATAATCTCTTTTTTTCTAAGTTGATATAATTCACCTTTTTTCTTATTGAACATTCACTCTGTCACTTAGTCCCATACTTTACAGATTATCAAGGTTTTATTATTCATTTATTACTATATTTCAATATTCAATATTCCCATGCAAAACGAAATAATTGTTTCATAATATTGTATTAAACTTCTCAATTAAAATATAATTAACATAAAAGCAGTCACTTAACACAATATGTTATTGTCCCTTGGAAAATGTTTCACAATATAAGGAAAAACAATTAATAATTAATTCTTTCAAAATACTTTAAAAACAGTTGAAAGGAAAAAAATGATAATTTTATTATGATTTATCAAATCTCAGTTAATTTTAATAGCTATATCTAATGCTATTTTAATTAATATTTGGACATTTTCTGGAGAACAATGAACAAAGATTTTTTGCATAGTAAAATACTATATTAATACTGTACAGCTATTCTCGCTATATAGGATATGAATATTAGTTCTTAGTTAGTATTTAAATTAATGAATAAATTTTCGTTCTCATAATAAGGATTCTCATACAGTACATAGCTATAAATATTTAAAACATCTCTTGCTACATCTTTAGGATACGCATTATAAACTTTTGTGAAAGATCGATTAAATTCATTTTATTAAATTAATTTTTAATTTATTTATTTTAAAAATTTTTATTCGACAAAATGGGGAATTATATTTTATTTTACAAATAGTTTAAATGTCAATTTTTAAAAATATAGTATTTATATATTACAGTATCTAATGAATTTAAGAATGTTGTAATTATTGAGTTGAACTATCAATTGAATTGGATAAGAAAACTTTGTTTATTGTTTATGTATGTGATGCTAATTTTAAACATAATATTCAAATAATTTAAATTTTGCATTTAAATACCGTTATATGTTGCATTATGATAAAGTGAGAATGTGTTTTGTGGATAAATTTTGGACTCTGGAACCAATCATAGATTTTAATATAGGAAATAATGGGATTTGAATTTTCGTTATACAAATTTTTGCATTACGAACAGTTTATAAGAAAAATCAAATTAAATTCATATAATGGGAGATTACTATATTTATGTTTTCCTAAACTTGTATAATATGAATGATCCAATGCCTGAAATGAAAATTTTACTGTATAAATTATTGATGTCAATAATGAATCGACGAATTTCATTATCCAATAATATTATCGAAAAAAAAATTAGATTATGTATTAGATAGCTAGGTTATTAACACATTTTAAAAATTTGATAGTTTCTATTTTTTGAAAAATAGCACAAATTTTAATATAATAATTATTAAAATTATCAGCAGATGGAGCCATTAAAAATGTTGAAACCAACGGTTGAAACTTGAAAAAGTATGTTAAATTTTGAAAAATTATAAAATAAATTTATTATGGAAAACCAATTCAATTATAGTGATAAAATATCATACTATACAGTATATATTTATAATTATGTGAAAAAACAATTAAAAATAAAATATAAAATGAAAAGATTCGTTAAAATTTTATTTTCAAAAAAATATTTATTGTTGTACACTATTTTTAATTTTTCTGAATTAACAAGTAAAAAGTTTAAAATAAATTTTAGTATATATGACATATGTTAGGAATATAAATATATCATATTTTTAATATGCACCATGCATTCATTTTAATACATTTAATAATAATAATTTTTATATAATTTATTTATTATTCTATAAATACTGTACAAACATAAGTAACATCGCTTTGAAGGCAATTTTCTTCTATATTTAATCAATCTAGAATAAACGTAAATTTTTAGAAGGTAAATTTAGTACATATGGCGTTTATTTTATATTTCTGTTTTAAATTGTACCAAAATGAAAATGCTGTAGTGATTTTCTATTTTTACAATAAACTTGAGATTCTTAAGTACTGTATCTTTTGATAAGTGATCAAATGTTCCAATCTGATTAATAGTTGCTACTAAAACCGGTAAAAACAAAAATTATATATACTATATATATATATTTTTAAATAAAAGCTCATCAAAAATCTTGATATTTTGAGAATAAGAGAAAGAATTCATTTATATCAATACTGCATATTTTACAGTTCAGTAGCCGTATGCTCGGATCTGTAGATCAGGATTCGCTTCTAGTAAACATATTCGTAAGCAGTGCGATATAAATACAAAAATCAAAGAATTGAGATATATTATATATGAAGTAAATAGTAATTTTTTAACTCTGTTAAACATTTAAACAGTTAAAAATAAATATCTAAACGCACTTATAAATCAATCATTTAATTTGCTTTTCCTTTCTTATCTTATCAAATACTATTGTAAAATAAACATTTTTAAACGTTCAAATAAACTTACAATGTGTCTTGCTTATCAATTTTAAATAGCATCATATGTTATCATTTAAAAATTCGAGTATCACACGTATAACACTTTGCAAAGTTTTACACTTACTTGCTAGCATAATCAAAAAAGAATGTTAAATACTATTATTAATATATTTATTTAACAATTTATATAAACAACTTATTTTATAATGATAAAAATATTTATTTTTCTTAAATTAATAGGACATCCAATTTCCATTCAAAACGTATGATGAATAAATACTGTAAATTCAAAATGAAAGCATGTTTTTCATTTAAAATTTGTTTTCTGTAATATGGCTCTGATAATTTACTTTTAAATATCATGAAGAGGAAAGGAATTACTGTATAGCAAATAGAAGAAAAAAATCATTTAAATAAGCATTGTAGTATTATTAGGGAATGTTATTCAAAATATATGAAAAATTAAGATAAATATTTTCTGGAAAGAAATTACATCATTTTTAATAATATTTAATTAATTCAAATAATATTTTTGTTTTTTAAATTTATTCGTTGTAATTTTAAAATTTCTAAAGCAAAGAATTTGTTATGCATTACATATTATAAATCATATACTTATAAAGTATGATATACAAATTATAAAATATAATGTACAATATATAGGTCTATATTTTATATTTACATAAAATAATATTCATTTATAGATATTATTATTAAAGTATTAAATTTTTAATTATTCATAATGAAATTTTAGTTTCTATTCTTAACAAAATGTAAAAATAATTAAAAATATTTGTTTTGTTAAATAAAATATACAAAGCTTTATTAAAATTTGAGAATATCCCTTAATATATGCGGTGCCAAATTTGATTAGTGCGATTTTTTTCTTTTGCAAACCCTTTGAAGCGTTGGCAACTGAATCTCGGGGATTGTAGCTATCATAATTAGAGCACTGCAATATATATATTTATTTATTTCTGTTAATATTACGACTTTCGTCATCTAATTGTTATATTTTAAATTGATTTGTAATTTTATTTATTAATAAATTTAGCGTGAATGGAACCTACCTAATAATAACCATTACAATATTATATAGCCAGTCTGGCCTTCATTTTCTCTCCAGTACTCGGTGTCTATGGACCTGCAATTATTTTTTACAAAATTTATGCAATTTTATAAAAAATAATTTTTTTGTGAAAAATAAATTTTAATTCTTACTATAAATTTTTAAATACCTATACATACTCCTCAATGATTTAAAGTACATGTAATGAAATATAGATACGTTTTGAGAGAGAAAAAATACATATTGTATGTATAATTTTGATATTTTTCAGCATTCATTATAATTATTCCTATTGGTTTTTTAGTTTTATTAGTGTGGTTTTGATATGTGCGGTGTATTACAAGGATTTATTAACCGCACTAATCAAGGGATTCCAGTATTTAAAAGAAGTTCAGAATATCAGTTAGTGTGTGATGAGATTTTATCTTAAAAACCAATATTCTAGTTATATGAAATTTCTACATTTAATATACAGTATATGATATGATATATGTAATATCTGCTAAATATTATCTATAATCATATGAATGAGTAATTTTATGCTAAGGAGGTGAAATTTTTGTTCACTAATATAATATATAGGGAGAAAGTCGTGTAATTAATGTATTTTTGTTTATTTATTATATCATTGATCATTTTGAGTGATATGCTTATGCAATCCAAACATCTCTTTCAAATTCAACTTTTAGAATCTTTCATGTGAAAAAGCAGAAATGTTAAGTACTTTTTGTTCTCGATTAAAACGATATTGGTGCACTTAATACTTTTATAGTTTTTAGGAAAACACTCTGATTCATATTTGTAAAACCATACATAAGTTTCAGTTAAATAAAAAAAAAAATATAACATAAATAACATTAAATAATTAATTAAAATGAATAGATATTTCAGAGTTTTGATCAATTTATTTTACAGAATAAACATAAGAAAAGAATATTGTAGTTTCTTTCATAAGTACTCGTACTTATTGTATTCTTAAACGATTTAATAATGCGTATTTATCTCAGATTTACGAATTTATTTGCGAAAATCGACAAAGTGATGAGAAAAATAACAATATCAGAAAATTTTTGTAAAATATCTAGATTATATCTTAATTATTTAAGATTTTAATGCGAATTTATCCTAAGCATTCTCTTCTTGAACACGTTATCATTTTTAATACATTTAATATAGTTTTTAACATATACATGAAAAATATATTATATAAACTTAAAATCATATTTTATAAAACTTATAATTTTATAACAAATATAGAATTTAGATACATGTATTTTATAAGATTTAGAATTAGCTAAATAATATAAATTATGATATTGCTAAATAATTGTGAGTAAATGTACTTCACAGAAAATATAGCATGTTCATAAAATTTTATAAATTATTATTACTTATGCAGATTCTTTTTGGTTGCTCCAGTTTGTGTTCATTTAAAGATAGTAAGAGTGCTCCTCCTCTTTTTTGTTGATTGTTCCTTATGAAATCTTTTATAACAGGTTATTAATGAACTTTGTATATTACTTATACAATATATATATAAATTGATTTTTAAAAATTTGGAAATTTTTTACCATTAATCATTATTCAAGATATCTATAAATTAAATTACTACTGTTTGTTGGACAAAAAATTCCATAGATGCTCTCTATGTTTCTATCAGAAATCTGAAATTGAATTTTTTTAAAATTTAAGCATAGTCTTCTAATGGAACCGGACATCATGCCATGCTCCTAATTCATCAATCAGCTTGTTAATTTGAAAAGTGTCTCCTTTCCATTTGATGAATTCAAGATTAATTCCAGATCCGACAATTCCAGAATTTTTCAAGTTTTACTGATTCATTTGATGAGTTCGAAGATTCTGCTGCATAAGTAAAACTAACTTATTCGGACTCAACCCATCGATTTTTATCATTTACTTACCATGACTGAATATACAACAGTCGAATGGCCGGTGGCAAACAATCATTTACCATCCGGGTTCCAAGCTTCATTACGAGCCGCTCACATTTATGATGAGGACATTTATTTTTCTATGCTGTTTATACCTTTTTCAAACTGGAGACTATTATACGATGGAGCATTCCAATGATCCAGATCGATCGGTTAACCGCGATGGAAGTGCTATGCTTCTACCTTGAAGGATTCGGGTTCAGTTTCTGAGTCCCATATCCTGTTTTTCAGGAGGGGTTCGGCTCGTCAAACCCTTTCCTTCATCTTTCGGAGTTGACCCCACCAGAGATGTGGGCGGTTCATGATAGACACTGTAATATCCCACCGCTTAGTACTCATTGAATAGCAGCATAAAATCAAACAGAAAAAACACCGTTAACTTCATCACAGGACTATCACAGTGATAGGCTTTGAAGTGGTCGTCGCAAACATGTCCCTTGAGATTCAACGACATAATTAATTTAATATAACCTAACATTTTCGATTTTCCATTCAGAGATTCGATTTTAGGTTTCGGCCCTTGAAAAATTAATTCGGGGTTCAGGACTGGCCAATCAATCCCCGTTCTCTACAATTCGACTGTCCTTTCTCAAAAATGGACAATCTATGGCAAAATCTGAATTCTTCCTGCCGCTTAGCGACCAATAAACTGCCAATACATTTGAAAGTGGTGCCATCTTTTGGCAACAAAAATCCATGATCGGATCGGCTGGAGGGCTGAAAAAGCTTCTTAATTAATAAATATATATTTTTCTTAGTAAGGATAAAATATGTTCTTAGTTTTACGTTATTTTTCATTTTTGGCAGATGTACCATATGTTTTTTTTTGCATATTTTATGCCCCCTTTCCAATCAGGGAGA
This sequence comes from Olivierus martensii, assembly GCA_000484575.1. Taxonomy (NCBI): domain Eukaryota; kingdom Metazoa; phylum Arthropoda; class Arachnida; order Scorpiones; family Buthidae; genus Olivierus; species Olivierus martensii. The sequence goes on from AYEL01086443.1 coordinate 55,579, forward strand.
TTACTAAGGCTTTTTGCATATTTTACGCCCCCTTTCCAATCAGGAAGATTACTAAGGGATGGGGCCAGTTCCAACCATGGGCTGCATCCACACCCGTGGAGGGGGTGGGCAAAGTTCTAACCACGAGCTACACCCACATCCATAGAGGGCGGTCGGATGGTGAAGGACGGGGATCACCAGTTCGGCACCCCGAAAAAATCCGAAAATAAATATGTATGTTATAAATCAAGAACCCCTGTATTTATAATTCAAATTTGTTATTTTAAATGGACCAGATCCGGGTCCTCCTGCGTGGCACGCCGATAGCATTACCACTCCATCCGGCCGCCACATGTACTGTACCATATGTTGTCTTCTAGCTGATTATCCGATAAGATAGTTGTCTTACATTTAAACAGTCTAGGATTTCAAATTTCCAGATTTTTTCAGGAAGATCCTGATATAACTTTGGTTCCCATCCTTAATTAGCTGGCCGACCTCACATCAGATCAGTCTGATTGCTACATTCTAAAGCAGTGTCTGCCAAACTGCGGCACACTACTATGCCGCGAAAGATTTAGCTACTACAGCCATTCAATTCTTGTTGCCGTTTGGATCGTGGTATCTTTGCGAATTAGCTTTTAAGCTCTCATAGAAATGAAACAAAAAAAAAAAAAAAAAAAAAAAAAAAAAAAAAAAAAAAAAAAAAAAGCTCTCATGGAAATTAAATCAAAAAAACGAGAATGATTACTGATGGTAAATGAGGAGTTACGTCTTGATATAATTATTTCTCAAAATCAATCGCATCTTTCTCATTAATAAAATTATAATTTATATTACCTATTTTTAATTTCGATAAAATAATAATATTTTATTATTGTTACCTATATTAATATTTTGATTTGTGTTAACAAAATAATTTTTTTTTCGGATTTTTATTTGGTGTGCCGCGAAACAAATTCCCTTGCTTCAGTGTGTCGTGAAGTAAAAAAGTTTGGCAGACACTGTTCTAAAGCAACGGTTTATTACTTGGAGATCCATATTCAATTCCGGATTTGACATTTCTAGATGTTTTCAGGAAGAGATCCGGACCCAGCCTTAGCCAATGAACCCCATTATCTGGCTATCAAACCCATCATAAGTATGGGTAGTCCATAGTGAGCATTGGAATGCCCTGCTGCTTAGCAACTTCCAGTTGGAAATCGGAGAAAAATAACACAAAAATAAAAGAAAAAGACTAAACTTACAAAATTGGCATAAAACAACAAAGTAAAAGATCTCACCATAGGTGTGAGGGCCAGTGGTAAATTTTAGAATGTCTCATAATATAGTAATCTCCAGTTTGAAAGCGCATAAAACAACATATTAAAAATAACAATTCTCATCATAAGTATGAGTAACTCGTGATGGAACTTCGAATATTCCCACCACTTAGTAGAGCTTTAGGTGAAAATCAATGTAAAAACAGAGAATGATACTAATAACTAAACCATTTTTTGAAGCACAAAAATCCGTGCACTTCTGTAATGGATTTTTCTTTTTTATTGATTTTATGAATTTGTAAGTCATATTGATCATATATGCCTCTTTAAATGCTCTCTAATTTATATAATGAAGTTGTTTTCACTACAATCTACTAGTGATATCTTAACCTTAAAACTTTTCGGTTGAAAATTTAGTTATTAAAAACCTATCGTCATAAAAGAGTTTTAACTCTCATTTACTTATTTCTTTATTTCATCTATTTTTCATAAATAGATGTTATTACTCATTATTATTTGAATTATATATGGTGTTTGATAACAAGAAACAAAATTAAACAACAAAGCATTTGTCATCCTTCATGCATTAACGAATGATTCATATAACCACTTGTATATAACAATATAATTAAATTTCTGTATCTCTGTTGTATCTATAACTTCAGATTAGGATTAAGTGGAATATTTTGGGTTTCTCGACACCAGGAGGCATTATAACAGTTAAAATCTTTACAGATGGCAATGAGATGTGATTTTAAAATGAAAAACAACTTGTTGACGGAACAAGTAATCACTTCATCTTCCCAAGAAAAAGAATTTTTTCAAAGAATGCAAATTTAATTATCAATAATGTGTTGTACATATTATTTAAATTATTTTATTTATTGTAATTTGATATAAAAATGAAAGAATCGAAGAACATCCAAACAAACAGATTGCATAGAAAAAAACGATGACAAAAAATATGGGTAAGCTTTAATTGGGATTTTTATTTGTAAAATATAAAAAAAAATTATATAATATAATAGAAGTTAATATAAGAAAGTTTGGGAATATTTTATTACATAGACTTACATTGCGTTTAAAATATATTTTTGCGTTTTAGAGTTTATTTTCGATTTTATATTATTATTATTCAATAAATCAATTTCACGATATATTTTAATTTAATACGATATTTTATTCAAATTCAATTATTAATTTATAATTTATTTACAATAATTTATACAAAATTACAAAAAAGACAAAAATGAACATTACAAAATTCATTTTATTATTTGCCAATAATTAAAAATCAAACATAATTATGTGCCACTAGTAAAATTTAAGCTACAATAATTATGTTTGATAATAGTTGATATATTAGTATTGCATCTACAAAAAAGTGTTTAGTTTGTAGTTTGTTCAGCTGAATGAACATTGTAGCAGATGTCTGAATTGTTAAGATTAAAGATAAGAATGGAAACTTTAAATCATCAATGTATCATTTTTTGCTTTGTTCTTTTAATTTTATATATTTATGAATAGGTCACTGATACAATTCTTTTCTTATGAAAATTTTCATTTTATATAAAAGATGATTTTTCATTTTTATAATAATAAAAATATTTCTAATAATCATGATTTAAAAATTTTACAGTTTTGTAATAAATAAAGCATGCCAAATTTAATAAAAATGTAAAATTAAAAATAATAAATTAATGTAAAATTTATTATTTTTAATTGTAGCAATATTTTCATTATGTAAATATAAACTGCAGAACAAAGTTGAAATAAAATTGATTCATTTTAAATAAATTATCAGTTAAATTCTGTGTAATTGGAGTTTTTAAATTGAAACATTGTATAAATTATTAGTTTTTTTAGAATTATTTATAAGTAATTGAAGAAATTGTAAAACTAACCAAATAGAAACAAAGAAAAAAATGTCGAAAATAAAATACACTGATATTTGAAATTATTTTAAAAATTTAAATAATTTTAAATAAATTAAAAAAAACAATTAAATTATTTT
>AYEL01086445.1:0-11513 GCA_000484575.1 Olivierus martensii
ACAAGTAAAAGCAGTTTTCTTTCAAACAAATCTCAAGTCCACACAACACGTGTTTATTTTTCACATTTCATTGGTTCACAGGCTTTACATCATGAATTGTCTTAATTAATTTATTGTCTAAAGTTTGCAAGGACAGAGCTAAACTGTGCTCGAACTTTTTGAATATTGGAAAGGATTTGCTACAAAATTAACTATATTTTTATTTGATATTAATACTAATACCTACAAATATTTCTAAATGTTAAAACGCTCGCAAATAAATCGACCATAGACAAAGATGAACTTATAACCTATGTTGAAGCACTTAAAGAGGAATTTTCCAAAAGATGCAAAGACTTTGAAGCCTATATGCCTATATTTTCCTTCCTCATAAAACCAGATTTAATAGATCCATTAATAATCCCATTTGATTTTTCAATTTTTGAGTGGATGAAAGTTTATAATTTTGAAATGGAACTTATCGAACTATCTTCAGAATTATGAAAAGCAAAATTTATGGAATTAAGAAAAAATCTGGAAGATGACTCTAAGGAAAAATCGACTGCTATATTAAATTGTTGGATGTCATTACCGGAAAGATTTAATTGTTTAAAGAAAATTGCATGTGCTCTGCTTTCAGCTTTTGGCTCTACATACCTCTGTGAACAAATTTTTTCTCATATGAAACATATTTTGAGTCCACAAAGAAGTAGTTAAAGATTGAACATTCAGAATCTTAAAAAATTAACATTCAGAATCTTGTGAAAATAAAAGTGACAAATTATACCCCTGATATTGAAATATTAAGTAAAGCGGTGCAGGGACAAGGTTCGCATTAAAATTTTTTAATTTGTGTTGGAATTTTATGTTGTTTATTTTTCAAATAAATATCTTTAAAAGATAAATTTGGCATCAAAATTCTTCTCCTCTAGAACTCCATTATATAATGTGATGGACATATACTATTACTTTCTGGTAAAAAGAATTAAGACAGCACCCTGAATCATATTGGTAGAGTGGCTTGGCACATCACAACTAAAAGGTTGCCGACCGCTGGTTTAGAGTATCTATTTAATTTGCTGAAGTAGCCAGTTTCGCGTCACTTTCCTGCATGTATAAATAAACAATTAAATTTTTAATCATATTTCCGAAGGAAAACTTTTGATAAATTTCTTCATTATTAGATACTTCAATAAATTCTTGATCTGATTTCAGATTTTTATTTAATCTGTTTATTAAGTTTGTAAATCATGATGAAAGTTGTTCCAGTGCACCACTATCTTTTTATTTTATATATACTAAAAAATTTAAAACAATTTCTCAAAAAAAAAAAAAAAAAAAAAAGAAAAAAAAAAAAAAAAAAAAAAAAAAAAAAAAAAAAAAAAAAGATATATTTTTTTAATACCAATTTGAATTTATTTTTTGTTTGTTTGTCTCAAAAATTATGTTTTTGTTAATGCCTCTATGTCTCCTTGCAATAGACTAGCATCCACAATTTGGAAAACACTGACCTATGGCATTCACAAATTGAGAAGTCAAGAGTTTTTTGTAGGCAATTTTTTAGAAGCCAAACTTTTTCCCGTGACACCAACCGGTTTTTGACTGCTGATATAGCATGTTGTGGCCCGCATAATGTAACAAGCAAATGTATGTGGCCCAGGAAAAAGAAAGATTGAAAATCGATTTAATCCTATAGGCTCATTTGATAAAGAATAATATTTAATTTTTATTAAAATTTTATATTATTGATAATAGATGGTGCAAGCAAAGTGTTAGAACTTAGGGATCCACTTAGTATTATCTATTGTCAATAATATAAAATTTTTATAAAAATTAAATACCATTCTACTGAATTAAATGATATAGTGTCAAGATGACTTAATAATAGAACACATCAAAATTTTTTTTAAATCTACTAATTAATTCAAAAATTATTAGTAAAGGACATAAAAACATGATAATGATCTAATATAATACTTTTCTTCAAAGAGTAGGCTAAAAATCAAAAAAGTCTTTTTATATTTGTCATATTCTGTTCAGTGAAATAATTTTTTTAGTATTTAGGTATTTTCCTCAAAAATACATACAAGGAAACTATATATAATAATAATGCAAATTTTTTTACTAAGATAAACTGTAGAGAAAAAAAATGCAAGAAATCCAGGAACTATTATTTTTTCTCTTTACATTAACATTGAATAAGTATTGTATCATGTACAATGCTGCAAATTTGTGACAGAAATGTGTATTGATTACATTTACTAATTTCCTCATTTCAGTAACTCTGTCAATTCAAACACTTCTTTTATTTGTATTTTTAAATAAAATTTAACTAAAATTTTATTGTTTAAAATGTAAAATTTTAAGATTTACATTTACTTGATAGCCATTACTAGCAGCACATTTCTTATGGAATAAGCTAATAAAATATTTTTTATGTCATATCTTACAGATTATTTTATTTATATAATTTTTAAATTTATCTTACTCCTTGTACAAAATTATGGTTTCATATCTTCTTAATTAATATTTTTCTCTAGCAATTTTCAATTATTTCCAGTTATGCTTTTTTCATTGATATATTTTTCTCCCATTTCTATTAACAGTTTTTATTTTTTCTTTATTGCTAAATAAAAAAATAACTGAACATTTACCCTCTCTTCATGATGATGATTTCCATCAAAATCCTCCACTTTAGATCTCATATTTATTAGAAAAGAAATCAATTTTGCATTGTTGAAAATTTTTAATAATAAACATAATATAGAAAAAATATGATTTAAATAAATCAAATAATTCATTTAAAAAATAATAATAAAATGTTTTGAGGAGAGGTAAATATGTAGCCATTTTTTCAGGCACAATATGGCCTATAGTCTTTCCTTCTCAAAACATATATTAAATATAAAAGAAAAGATTTCAACTTCAATATTACTTATAAGTAACCTAAGAAATCTCTCTTCAAACAGCAATGAGAATCTTCAATATAAAAATTAAACTTATAATCACATATGTTCTAGACCAGTGGTCGCCAATCAGTGGTCCACGGACCACTGGTGGTCCGCGTAAAATTTCAAGCGAGATAGGTTAACGGCAAAGTCATAAATTTAGTGGTCCGTGAGGTCCGAAAGGTTGGCGACCGCTGTTCTAGATTCTTATAGTGAACTCTTAACAACCAGAAATCTTCTGGAAATTAATAAACTTAAAGCCATGTATTTTTGAAAAAATGCCTCTCTCTATATTTTACCATTTCTTCTATATTCATTTTAATAGCATTGATAGAGACTTCTTTAATCTCTCTTGGGAATATCTTTAATTTTGTTATATCAGCTCTTCAATAAAATAATAAAATTCAAGAACTAAAACTCTAAAAATTTTCATCAAATGAATATGATTTCTCTATAACACGATTCCCTTTTATTTGACATAGAAAATCATTTAATATATCATGGATTCAATCATAAATATTGTACAAATCTAGAATTCAATGAAATCAGTCAAAACAACCTGCAAACTCTGTGGTAATCCACCCACAAAGATGTTACTCACTATTTGGCAAAATTCCAATTGATGATCTCTTGTAAATTGAGCATTTGTCTTTTACATGTTATATATTATATATGTACATTTTTATTATTATTTTCTTATGGTAGCCTTTATACTTGAACATGCAAGTAAATATTATGTTAAAAAATACTAATATTTTATTATAAATATATTTAATAGTGTTTATGTTTCTAACAGGCTGCACCTCAATGTAAAAAAAAAAATACTTTCATATTTAATTATCAATATTTTTTCTGAAAATAATATTTGATAACAAATCCTACTCGGAATACATATTTAAGATATATTAAATTTAATTCTATTGCTAGAAAACTATATATGGTTATAAGTAATTGTGCACTAATAAGAACTATTCAAAAAAGTAAAATTTAAGTAGTAAATAATATACTAAATTGCTACTATTAGAGTTTATTATTATTAGTTTGCTTTAAGAAATTATTACATCATTAAGCATATTGATTAATAATGCTTTATTATAAACATTTGTTTTAAATTCTAACATGTGTTTTTTTTTTAATTTATGAATGTACATAAGTTATATTGAAATACATTATTTATATTGTATTATTATAATCTATAGTTATATTTCAAACTAAATCACTATAAAAATAATGAATTCTGTTATTTTGTATGATAATTTTAAAAAACAAAAATTAGATATTAAGTACTCCATCTAATTTATGATTTCATTAAAAATTCTCACTAATAAAACCAAAATGATTCATATTTCATTAAAAGAATTTTGCTAATTATTTATATATTACTAAATAATAAAACAGTTAACTAAATTCTAAAATTGATAATTTTCTATGATGTTTAATTCTATAACAACATTAGTTTTAACAATTAAACTTCATAGCCAGACTTATGGATTATTTAACCATAGAAGAATGACAATGTGTCCAAACTATATTGTTAATAATATTCTAATTATAAAATTTTGCAAGTTGGCCTAATTATGAAATATCAAATTTACTGAAATTGTAAGCCAATCAATTTTTGATATTCTGAAGTTTGCAAGGAAAAACATTTTGCAAATTTTTTCCTTTATAAGACTAGAATAAAAAATATATAAAGTAAGGTTTTTCAAAAAATTAATAGTAAAAAATAGAAGCTTTTCTTATGATTTATTGTAAGAACTCTAAATTAAAAGTATTTATTTCTTACTGTTTGTAATGCTTAGATTATTATTGTTTTCCTTATATTTGAATTTATTGAAATAATAGTTAATTATAAGACAAAGTTTTAGCAGAAATTTTGCCATCTTGTAACATAGTTCTAATAAGTTAAACATTATGTAGATTTATCTTGTATTTTCTTTTGAGCTATTTGAGTTTCCATTTATTATAAAATACAAATGATATTTACAAAAATAATTCTATTACTATTGAAATATAATATTTTTTCTATAATTTATTTTTCCAGATGATAGCATGACTTTCTAGACAACTTACAGCATAAAATTTCTGTTGTGTATTAAATACAAAAATGTTGTATAGAAAATACTTTATATTTTGATAAAATCATTGAAAATCACATTGTTTGCTCTATATAGATAACTCAAGTATTGTTTACTAAAGAAATACAGTGCATTATCATATCACACTTTCAGGAATTAGAAAGTTTGATGCAAACATGACAATTTCAATATTTTTGATCAAGTTTGTGCAATCCCTGATGCTTGTGATCAATTAGCAAAATATCTGTCAATTGTTTTCTACTTAATAAGAAATTTAAGATTCTGGCTTAGTATTTCTGAAAACTGATATTTGTTAGCTGGATTTTTATTCAATCTACTATAGCAAAATTTTTTGATTGCTTTTCCATCTTTTAATTGTAATTAAATGTAAAACAATTATTAAATATTTTAAAAGCTAAAATTCCTAATTTTTTGTTTTCTTTTTCAAAATATGTAAAACCAGGAATAACCTTATATTCACTATTTTCTTTACAATCAAATAAATACAGTAATTGGGACATTTCCATATTTAACAATGAATTAAATAATTGTTGTCCTCTGGACATGAATTATCAATTTTTTGTGAACTAAATGTAAAAGAAAGTAATAATAATTTATTTACAAAAAAATACTTTAATATTAAATTAAAAAAAAAAGTATATATGCATTTAGAAAACAAAAGTATCGATCATAGCAAAATAGTTTGTTGTCCCCTAAATTTGAAAATCTTTTAATTTCAAAATTGTATTTTAAAATTATTATAATATCAAAACTTAAATATAATTTTTCACTAGTAGAAAGCTGTTCTTTTATAAAGTAAAAATTGTTTGTTACAAAAAAAAACAGGTCAGCCTAACCTAATAATAAATAAAATTTTTAAGTCTTGATAAATTAAAATTTTTTTTAAATAGTTCATAATTTTTAAAGAATTTTTTTTAAAAATATTTAATAGAATTTTCTATTTGTTGAATAAAAAACCATCAGAAATGAAATTACATAACAAAGATTATAAAAGTTTTAATAGACATTTAATTAATATTTTATAATACTAAAGAAAAATTAATTCACTATTGATATAAAACAGATATGAATTCTAAAATGTTTTATTTAAGTCTAAATATTACACTGAAATAATTTAATGTAAATAAATAAAAAATTTAAACTAATTCAATTTTAATAATAGATGACTATATTAATTTTACTTTACAACTACAGGTAGTTCTCAGTTTATGAGTTTTCTGAATTTATGAGTTTTTCAAATATCAAATAAAAAAAAATTGAAAATATGAACATTATTTGTAATAAATAAATTCTAAATGTTCATTAAAGCATTTAAACTCACATGCATAGCTATAAAATACAGTACAATTGGTTTTGTAGCAGTAACTCTATCATCTGCATCAAAATTGGAAAATTCAAATTTGTTATTTCAGCCAAGATGCAGAAACAGCACAATTTCTGGTTTTAACAGCATATCAAGTAAATAATATGCCACTAAATTTAGAAACCCTTGCACTGTGCTTAAGACAGTAGTTCATCTGCATTAAAGTTCATCTATTTATCTGTCAATAATAATGAAGAATAAAAATTGTTGAAAATTAATATGATAAATAATTTATATTATTATAATCTGTTTGTTTTAAAGGTTATATTTTTATTTCTTCAGACAAATAAATCATTGTTTAATCATATATTATTGATTTTGTTGATCTTTACTTAATTTTATTATGATTAAATTTCCTGATTGAGAATGGAATTCTAGATTTTAACATTATGTGTATGGGAAAATAATTCTTCATTTAAGAGTTCTTACTTAACGAGCTCGCTCCAGGAAAAAACTAACTCATAAAGGCAGGAATTACCTGTATTGATTGAAAGTATTTATACATAACCAAGCTATTTTTAGAATCTATAATTGTTTTAGAACAGGGATATACAGACTTGTTAAGATCAAGGGCTGCATTGACTCACTGTGGCTTGTAGAAGGGCCATCAAAAAAACTAAAGTTATATATCATATCACATTTATTAATTACATATTACGAAGCAACATAATCAAAAGTAAACAAAGAATTTTTAATTAGATGCGTGGTATTGTATTGATTTAACATTTTTTTTATGTTAGATTCAACATTTCTGATATCCAAATGCAAGATTGATTCTAAATTTTCATTAGTTAAGCACTATTATCGAACCACTGTAAAAATAATTTCACATCAGAAAAATATTATTTGAAAGTGCATACATAATATTTTGTTGATTGTGTGACTTATTAAAATAACACATGGTGAGGTGGGCCACCAACAAATCAACAGAGAGCCACATGCATCCTGCAGGCTGTGCTTCCCTGTTTTAGAATTAGATATATTTAATAAATTTCATCTAATTTAGATTAATTTTTATAAATTTAATTATAAAAAAATTAAATTAGATAAAATTTAGTAGAAGCACCATACATTAAAAGTAAATGGAGTCAAATTTATCTCTATGCCTTGGTTTCTCACAAGGGCCAACTGATAACAGTACCATCACAGCCGGAACAAGGATCGGGTCAGGCTTAGGGTCAGAAAAGTTTGACCGATTCCAGCTGTAGGTTAACATATCTTGAATCCCACTAGGCATGTGTTTAAACACGTTGCCTATTTACGCACAGCCAGTCGTGTGGATGAACGAGGAAGCACGTCCTTATCCAAAGAAACTGAGATTACTAGATGACCCTTATTAGTTGATTTTCCACAAATCATGCATTAAACAGTATCCACCGCACCAGCCAGCCAATGCGACCCCTCCATGTGAATGAACGAGGAAGCGTGTCCTTATCCAAAGAAACTGAGATTACTAGATGACCCTTATTAGCTGATTTTCCACAAATCATGCATTAAAGTATCCACCGCACCAGCCAGCCAAATCCGACCCCTCCGAAGAGTTCTGGGAGAATGGTTGGAACAATACCCGCCAATTAACTGTGTTCGCACGCGTGTGCTTGTGCCTGTGCCTATTGGCACTTCAGATGTGGCGTAGGCGTTATCTCGATTCATCATTGGCGTTTAAACAACTAACAGAGAAAGGTATTTTCCAATGCTTAACAGCAGCTATAAAATGTGTATACAAGTGCGGGCACAATCAGAAGCGCATAGCTGCACTTCTGATTGTGTCCGCACGATGCGATGCAATGCATAGCGTGTCTACATGCTGCTGACCACTTGTATACATTCCGATGAACGAACTTCATGGTTCACTGAGTTGAAAAAACTTTATTGCTAACTTGTTTCTATGTTATTATTTATACATTGTTAAAATTACACATTACGATTTATACATTGTTAAAATTACACATTACAAACTAATCGTTTGAGATTTACATATAGATTCGATAGTTGTATTTGGGTGGGGATAATATATTCAACTGTCTGCAAGCTAAAATTACACATTACAAACTAATCATTTGAGATTTACATATATAATTACGCATTACAAACTAATCGTTTGAGATTTACATATATAATTCGATAGTTGTTTATATGTGCAGCTGTCTGTAATGATAAGGAATATAGTTAATTCGAAATCCATTTATATACAAAGGGAACATTGTGAATATATGTAGGATTATATTCATATTTGTTGCGTTGAATGTTATAGGTGGAATTAAAAGCCATTATTCAGTTTCTTCTTGTTGTATCCCAAAAACACTAACAGATATTATTACGCACGCAACATGCCCCTCCCTCATCAGGGGCTGTGCAGGGAGGGAGGTCATCCATATATACTGCATACTCACTTCAATATAAGTTTATTTTACATGTTTGCTTCAAGAACTTTATCAACAAGCTTTCTGTACATGTTTGCTTCAAGAACTTCATCAACAATTTAATAACCTGTCTTTTATTGGGATTTCCGCACAAATTCGTTAAGCAGCCAGAAGCTAGCATTGCGGGCTGCTCAGCATCAGTAAATTTCATTCTACATTTTCTGCAGATCTATCTTCACAAATCAATTGGAAATTGTTGGATGTATAGAAGAGACACTTAGCAATAGCTAGAGAGGGGTTCAGTTTATTTTACATGTTAACTTCATCGACAATTTAATAACCTGTCTTTATTGGGCTTTCCTGCACGAATTCGTTAAGAAGCCAGCATTGCGGGCTGCTTAGCATCAGTAAATTTCATCCTACATTTTTTGCGGATCTGTCTTTACGAATCAATTGGAAATTGTTGGACGTATAGAAGAGACACTTAGCTAGAGAGGGGTTCGGGCCTCTTAACCAATACAGATACGAATCGGCGACTTGTTAACTATTCAAATGCTCCGAGTGGCACTAGCAAACCGTTGTAATTAATTAAAAACACAACTATCAGGTTTTGTAATGGTCAATACGGGTAAAATTTCGACATAATAAAATGTTTAAAATGAGTATTGATTAATAATAGTGAGGTTTTTTAATCTTTGAAATCACACCTCCAACCTATTGAACACTGGACACCAATATTGGAGACTCCCTTATTCGGGAGGAAAAGTAATGAATAATTTAAAACACAACTATCAGATTTTGTAATGGTCAATACGGGTAAAATTTCGACATAATAAAATGTTTAAAATGATTATTGATTGAATGATATAAATATTATTGATTAATAATAATCAGATTTTTTAATCTTTGAAATCCTCCAACGTATTGAACGCTAGACAACAATATTGGAGACTCCCTTATTCGAAAGGAAAAATTATGAATGTTTGTCAAACTGACACTTAAGTAGCAGGGACATAATTGTGTGTGTGTTTGAATTTCGCGAGAAATGATCATCTTTCCAATTATTACAGTTATAAATTATCATATTTCTTTTTTATACAAAATAACTAAAACATCTGTAATGATATACTTGTATTTAAACTGTTTTCAAATATTACTTTCTTAATAAATACGTTTGGTTTCAAACCATCTGTTGCCTTATCATAAAAAAGTAATGCTGCGAGCGATAATACTTTAGAGCGATCAGTCTTGCCAATTTACCTCGCATGCTTTGCGTCTCCCCTACATTGAATGCGTGTGGGACACGTCTAACGCACTCAATGTAGGCAGCACGGTATGTGGATTGGAAACTGTAGCCGATCATGATTTCAGGTTTCCAGCGCCTACTTGAAAGTAACAAACATTTTGGCCGGAGCTGTACATACAGTATACAGTACAATACAGTACGTATGTACTGACGTAGACACGCCTTTCGTCTCTGAGAGATAGTGACCAGAATACAGCCCCAGGTTCTAAACTTATACTGATTAATGTCTAAATGAATACGTACAGTAGTTTTCTTGGAAGTGATTTGGCACATTTTTCCCCAATATGCGATTCTTTTTCTAAAAAACATTCCATTGAGCATTCGTTAAATCGAGGTTCTTTATTCGTTAAATCGGGGAATTTTAATCAATTCGTGTCGGGACCATGAAAATAATTCGTTGAATCGCGAAATTCGTTAATTCCAGGTTCGTTAAATCGGGGCTCGACTGTATTCATAAAATGTTTTTTCTATGAAGTAGAAGCCCCTTGTAAGATGAAGCCCTAAGCTGTAGCTTATACATAAAAATGGCATTTGACAAGAGGAAACTGAATCAAATCCTTTTTCTTCCACTTAACATATTCTAACTTAATGGTTTTGTTTCGGATATTTTATATAAAGTAATTGGATATAATTGATTTAAAATAAAAAGTATGTTTAAATGTTAAAAATCTAAACATTATATCCTAAGAGTAACTTTTAAATAAATGAGAAATTATTGATTAATTGCGTAACTAGAACTGTAAAAGAGCAGTTATATATATGCCAATAATGCAACATACGAAGTATATATGTCACCGGCAAAGTATGAAATGCAGGCACTGTATAGAATGCCTAGGCAATATATAGAATGCCTGGCGTTTTTAGGCAAAGTATGAAACGATTAATATTATATATACTTTGCCTAGGCATTATATAGAATGACTGATGCTATTTAGGCAAAGTATTAAAAGAGAGTCATAAAATCAACATATGAAAATAACTGAAGTTGTTAAATTAATATTATTTATGAAAATTAAAAGTAACTTTAAAAATATCAATAATTTTGTCAAACAGGGTGCAAAATATAATTGATTCATTGTCTCTAAAAAATAAAAACTATTTATCCGATGAATTATATTTTGAGCAGATTTTAGGAATATTTTTTAAGTGAGCTGAATATTTTAAAATTGTCTGCATATTTTTCCAGGAAAAATCGAAATCTGTGAAGTTTTTTGAATGATTTATCTTAAAATGTTTTTAAACTAATTATTACAATTGGCTATATCTTCATCAATTATCAATAATAACAGTAGAACCTTCCATAACATTCCTGATAAGAACAGAATTAATTATTTACTTGTTGAAAATCACATCATTTTAAAAAATACTCACTTGTTATTCTGCAAATTCCATTTATAGTATATAACTCATTTCCTATGGCTAAGATCTTCCGGTCTTATATTTACGTTAAAAATG
>AYEL01086446.1:0-51164 GCA_000484575.1 Olivierus martensii
TATTATTAAAATTAATAAAATTATAACCATATAAAAATATATTTAAGTAAATGATAATTAACATATAGTAATGAAAACAAATTATTTAATTAATTAAAAATAGACATGCAACAGTTCGCTAGTTTTTAGTTCCTTAAAATGATTTCTAGACAATTATTATTTTAAATTCTGACAACAAAGTCTGATTCTATTGTTTGTTTGTGTTATATATTACTTGACACTTCAGTGGTGTGATGTTGCAGTTTCAGATTCCATTAGAAGAAAAAAACGTCTGTCCGAGATCCTACAGACGTCGCAGTTTTGGATTCCATTAGAAGAAAAAAAAGTCTGTCTAAGATCCTACAGTTCATATCAATTTTGGATTCCATTAGAAGAAAAAATGTCTGTCCGAGATCCTACACCCATTAGAAGAAAAGAAGTCTGTCCGAGATTCTACAGTTCATATAGACAATAAATCGGTGAATTGCGTGTCATTATTCGTTCGCTATCAAAAGCAAAATCAAATCTTATCTGTATAATAATCGTTGAATCTATAAGCTGCGTGTTTATGGGTTCGTTTGTCAAAAAACTCCAAAGTGAACCCAATTATCCTTCTGGGGGCTTGTTTGTCAAAAAACTTCGAAGTGAGCCAAATTATCCTTCTGGTATTCATTTGTCAAAAACTCCGAAGTGAGCCCAATTGTCTTTTTGGTGAAGATTGATAATATTTCTCAAAATACTCCAAAGTGAGCCCAATTATTCTTCTGGTTAGATTGATAATTAAAAACTGTTTTCATGAACAATTCATTTTATTAATGTTAAAATTTTATAGCAAATTTAATAAACAAATAATATTTTCCATATTTTTAGGACATTTTAAATGAGTCTAATTAAAAACTGTTTTCATGAATAATTCATTTTATTAATGTTAATTTTGGTAGCAAATATGGAAAAATAAATATTTTTTCATATTTTTAGGACATTTTAACAAATATAATAAAGTGATATTTTCCATATTTTTAGGACATTTTAAATGAGTTTTATCTGTATTTTTAATATTTATTATGATTGTGGGAAGGAGCCGGAACAAATTAATCAGTTTTCAATTAAAGGACATTTTAAATGAGTTTTATCTACATTTTTAATATTTACTATGATGGTTGTGAAAGGAGCTGGAACGAATTAATCAATTTTCAGTTAAATCCTATGGTGAATCACACCTTGGATAACGACAGTAATCCTGGAACGGATTACCATCGTTAACCAAGGTACCACTGTATATTAGTGTTGTTGGGTAATCAGTTTGCTGTTGCCTTATTTTTTAGCAGCATTACCATTTTATATCCAATTAATTAGGAGTAATTCCAGAAGTTTCTATTGAACTTAATAAAATACTTTACTGGGACTAAAGTTTTTTGCCAGGACCATTGAGAGATGTCCCTGGGCATGGGATAAAAATTTACATGGGCTCCAAGTAATTTTAAAGTTATAAAATTGGAGCAATTTATTACCCCTGTTCAGACTCTAATTTTCAGCATCATCTTTCTATGGCTAATTAGCTTGTAAAAAAACAAATTGTGGAATGATATCTGAGCCCTATGAATCCTGGGCTGGAGTATTTTACCCCATCGTCCACCTTCTCTCATCGACTGTGCTTTTCACTGCTCGTTTGAAAGTGTATCTGCATCAAGGCATACTGCCATGAATCCCACTTAATCTTTCTTGATGTTATTAGACATTCTATCCATTGGCCAATGACCATATGATTTAGAATCAGAAAACAACTTTTCTGATTCTAAATCATACATACATCAAATAAAAGTGTTGAGAATTTTTGTGAGCGTATTACTTTCCCTGCTCGGTGAACTGAGATTTTTGTATTAAAGTTGTTTTCCTTGCTCAAAAGTGTGATGTCAGTACATGGCAGTTCTAAAGCCATTCAGTACAGATCTATAATCTAGAGACAGATTTATAATTCTTCCATAAAAAACAACATACATCACAGTTACACAAAGCAATAGTCTTAGCTGATAGAAACATAACACCATTAAATCTACAGAATGATACTCCAAATCAAATAGACAACACTGCACACATACAAGAAAAGATAACATCCTGGTGTAGAAAGAAACTCCATGGCAGATACCCACATGATCTTCAGACACACTTTATAGATGCAAAGTGCCAAACAGCTGGTTAGTCGGGGGGATCTATTTACAGAAACAGAAGGGTTTATAATAGCAATACAAGAGCCATTCAGTTAAGCTAAAATAAAAGATTTTTGTGAAATAATGTATAATTATCATCCAAGAGCTATTGTAATGATATTATAAATATCTTTTCATTTTTATATACCTTTATATGCCTGAATCTATCAGGTAATAAATATAATCTAATATTTTTGGTAATGTATAAGTATAGAAAAATAATAGTGAAGCCTTTGAGATTTTACAAATAAAAGTATAATCTATCTGGGTACACTCTAATCAATACTAACAGGGGATTAACCATTTTCAAATTACGTAAATCAACTTAGCCAAACTTCCCCTGGCAGACAAAGTCTATATTAAATTTTCAATGATTATTTGAATCAAAGCTATGGTGCTACCATCTGTTGAGTTATTATTAATATAATAAACTTTAGAATTTAGAACTAAGATGGCGCCATAAAAAAAATTATAGTATAATCATTAATTACTAGATGGCGTCACCTTAGTTCTAAATTCTAAAATTTAATTAATTAATTATTAACTCAACAGATGGTGGCACAGTAGCTTTAATTCAAAAATAATCGTTAAAAATTTAATATAGACTTTGTCCTCCAGGGGAAGTTTTGCTAAGTTGATTTACGTAATCTATCTGGGTATGAAATCTTCTTGCATCCAACTTATTTTTATATTTTTTGTGTCTATTATGCATTTTATTTGCCTGTTTATTACTATCCATTAGTCTTAGTGATGATCAATCTATGCATAGTTATTGTTGTTGCTCGGAGAACGATGATGACATATAGTCTTTGTGAGAATTTTTACCAATAGATTGGTCTAATTTTGACACCTGATTACAGATTGGTATCTTGATTAATGAGGACATCTCTTAGAAAAATTATAGAATCAATTTATTTCACATAGAGTTATACCAACCATGCAGATTGGACGGAATATCTACTGAAACTGATTGAAGATCAGCTATTCACTTATTAAATTGAACTTTCCTGACATAATTAAAATGTTAGTATAGGTTAAAAAGAGAAAATTCAGTTGTTATCTTGCGTGAAAGTATGACATGATAACATGGCAAACCTAAAGCCATTACTATGGGTATAATTGCAATGATTGTAAAAGCGGCAAAAGTAATAACAAACGAAAGAGAGAACCTATAGATCAAAATTTATAAAAGAATCAGAGGTGAAATCGGTACTGTTTTTGAAATATACATACCTTTTTATACAAATCTTTAACACGACAGAGCCAATGATTGGGCATTTAATTACGTGTCAATAGGGTGAATTGTTAACTCTAGTAAATAGTCATTATTATAGCAATCTATCTCAAATATATCATCAATTTGACTTCTCTTTGTTTTTGTTAATCTCTTTTGTTTGGTACTACTTTTGCTAGACTTTACAAAGTTAAAATTGTACCATTTGGCTGCTCAAGTTCATCTTGCATGCAAGTTATTTTGTGTATTTTTGGTGTCTATTACTTTTCTTTTGTTGTTTTGTTATTCAGAGATCATTGGCATATTGTGTCCATTGTGAATGTTTTCATCAATAGAACTGCCTAAACATTAATAAGTCAGCACAGATCAAAAGTGGAAATATATACTTTAATAAATTTGAAGAACTTTCAGCTTTATTAAGCCATCATCAGCAAATTACAAATAATGTATCTGATTATTTGATACGTTATTTGTAATTTGCTGATGATGGCTTAATAAAGCCGAAAGTTCTTCAAATTTATTAAAGTATATATTTCCACTTTTGATCTGTGCTGCCTTATTAATGTATATGTAAGAAGTGGGATGAAGTTAAGAACTGCCTAATTTTGACACATGACTATAGATTGTTATCTTGACCAACTGAGACATCTCTTAGAAAAATTTAAGGATGAAAGTATTTTGATATTTCATTTACAAACATAAGCTGTCAACCAAGGCAAATGGATGAGGAGACACATTGTAATACGACTGATTGACTGTCAGTTACTTTACTCACCACCATTGAATTTCCTTAAAATTATTTGAAAGTATCCACTGGCTATACATGTTATATAAAGGACTATTCAGTTTTATTTTCTCACACAAACAGCATGATATCACAAACATCATTGATTAAATTAAAAAGATATATTAATATGGAATATATTTGTACATAATAGGTTCTAGAAACTGCTTATATTCAGATAATTATCAAATAGAAAATGAAAAGCACATAATGCAGCTGAGATAAATATAATCTATTAAGTAATATTATAATCTATTAAAGTTTGTATATTTATCTCAGCTGCATTATGTGCTTTTCATTTTCTATTTGATAAATATATTTGTACAATTTATTGTTTGTTTTCTTTTATGTATTATATATCCCTCTTAACTATTAAATTATGTATAATTATCATCTGAGAGATAAGACCTAACTGAATCTACCATAAAGCCCACATCTCAGGTGGACACATCGTGCCATCTATTGAATAAGTTATAAAATTATGCCGATATTTGAATTTTTGAAATTTTTTATAATAGATATTTTAAAAATATATTTAATAGTCAAAAACTTTGATTTGAGTTTCTATGAGATGAAATTAAAAGGATTTATAAAATTTCATTGCATAGTCTTTGAGTTATTTCAGTCTAAAGTTGTATGTGACACTAATGAGGATAAACAAATTATTATATAGATTGTGGCATTTTCGGTAGTGACTTATCCTCTTAATCCCAGGTAACATATAAACATTACAAGAAGATAGCTTTTTTCCAGAAGAATAGAATAATTCGTAATACAAAGTTTTTAAAACAGAATTCTAAAGTTATTGCTATAGTTACATGAGTTAATTAATAATTAATAAATAAAATAATTACAAGCATGTTTTTATATACATATAATTAATAATAAAAAATAATAATAATTTTTTAGATAAACTTATCAGTCTTAAATATTATTTTGTAATGCAAAGACCTAGGCTTTTGAAATGCTTTATGGGAGTTGCTGCTTTATTATGTTACCATTTTGGTTATGCTTCATTATTTCTATTGCTTTGCTAATGAAACAATCTATTATTTTCACAGAGTTTGATGACATCATTCTACATTATTTCTATATTGTTTTTATAAGATATCTTTGCTAACATTGTGGAAATTTTTCACAATATTGGGTGAAAACCTTCCATTCCTTTCTTTGGGTTTGTCATCAAATATAAGACCTCATGATGGCCCAAAGGAGAGTTGAAAACATTAGTCAAATAAAATAATTTAACTTCTGCAGTCTTGAAGTAATTTTTTGAATTACCTGTTTTATATATATTCAGTTCTGTGTATATATATTATATTATTAAAAACCTATCAAAATCAAGCCTATTAATATGATTTATATGGATCACATAGTGATGTAATAATAGAAAAAATGATCTTACATTGTTAAATGAAGAACTAATAGTTTGTTTATAAATCTGCTTTGAAATTCATATATATTATTGTGTATTATTAGTACCTTCTAGAGAACTATACATATTGAAAATGATAAACATGAAATTAATATTATTAATATAATAAAATATAAAGGATTCTTTTATAGGCAGGGAAGCCATATACAAGAATTGAGATTAAATTAATTTATTAATCTCAATATTTTAGATTAATATATACTATTAGGTTTTCTAATTTTCTTTTCTCATTAATATAGATGATTGTGTATTTTATTTTCCATCAGTATTTTTCTGTTACATTATCAAAAACAAATTACAACATACATAAATATCTTTGCTGTATTTAATAATAAATTTTTATGTTTTTATTTTATTATATTAAATTGTGTTATAAATATAATTAGATTAATTTTCCATTATTTATTATTTAGTTTCCATGGATTCTTGCAGATTATACATCTGCAGAACTTGATCTTGATAATCCAGCTATTTATAGGGACCTTAGTAAACCTATTGGAGTTGTTAATCCAAAAAATATACCAGAAGTTAAAACAAAGTAAGAGTTTTCTTTTAATAATAATAATAATAATTTCTTAAATACAAAAAAGAAAGTTATGTGAAAAATTATATTATCACTAATTCAATTTCTATGATACTTTTTCAAATTTTCATTGATCAATTTTCAGATTATCAGTTAGCTTTGGAATTTTATTAAATTGATATTAGTATACTTTTTAAAAATAATGCTGACTCACATGAAATATTCATCTTTTCATTTAAATTTTTTTTAACAATTGAAAATTCTCTTTTTTTATAAAATCAGGTGAAGGAAATTTATAGTTATGGTGACAGTAGGTAAGCCTACTCCCTTGTTTTAAATTATTATATAAATATTATGATAAAAAAAAACATTGTGCTATGTATATATAGCTTACTACCAAGTAGGAAATATGATATGATTATTGTGATACAATGCAAATGTTCCATTTAGATCATATTAGAATAGTTATTGCGACATAAGACAACTAGCAGTGTTATCAATTATCAATAATATAGTTAGTTTTTACAAGAATATCATAACCATCATTGTAATATTATCACATGAAATTGCAATAGGTTGTATATTAAAAATTATCTTTATAAATTGGTGTACAGTGCATATTGTACTGTACATTAAATTATAACGATAATTTTTAAATATTTTGTTTAAGTAACAAATTTTGACATAAAATAATCTTATTTATATAAATTTGAGAGTCCTATATTTTGCAGTTTCTAAGCTATATAAACTTGATTTGTGATATATATTTTTTGAAAATTTTTCAAATATATATATGTGCTGCTTAATGCACATTTGCTAAACATATTTTCTCCATTTCAATTTCATTGTCCATCCCCACTATAATATACTTATATTCATCATTCCAAAACTGATATGAGATGCAGTCTGAAATGACTGGCACAATACAGGGCAGTATATATCTGTACTATAATTTTTTTTATTATAATAAGTAATTCAACAAAATATAAGCAATTGGCATATTTTCTTAATTCTAGAACAAATTTTTTTTGCTTTCTAATTTTTTTAAATTAGAATGTGTCTTACAATTGATGTCAAAACAAAATTTTTATGAGAAAATTTGAAGAAAGAAATCATCACTATATCAGTTTGAAATAATGAGATATTTTTAGCAGCAATCATTATTCAAGCTATTACGAGGCATTCAAATAACAAGATGAAAGATAAAAAAGCCAAATCAAAATAAAAGAATTACTTCACAATTTAAAATGAAATGGGAAATGCATCCAGCAAATAACATTTTATGGATGCAAATTTAGAGTTCCAGCATAATTATTAATGTTTTCTTATTGAGAGCCATCAGAGATAATATAGAATTGATTGGAAATATTGGAGATTGCATCTCAACATCATGCAATGATCCTAGTACTGCAAGTTTGTCAATATATTTTTTTAAATAGTAGCATATGATATCTGCACACAAAAAAGAATAACATTTCATATTATATAAAACTAAAATTTGAAATACAGATACTCCTCTAGACATTTGTACTTGGGAACATGAAATTTCATTTTGAAATTACACAAAATTTCAGAAACTCTTCAATAATTTTAAACAATATTATAGCAAAATGCTCTAGCAACCAATATAATATAAAATTGCACAGTTAGTTAACATACTACAGCAGTATTTCAAGATGGTGGCAATTACAACAAAAATTCCTCACTTTATATTTGAAACTTTTCATTAAAATCTGTGAAATAAGAAACTTTTAATTGGTCTAATTGTGAAATATATTACAATATATAATATACAGTATATAAAATTATTTCAGTACTTTTGGAGCCAAAATAACTGCAATATCTAAATTATTTATGAACAATATTTACATACAAATTATGTTCCTAACTAGAAGAGTGTCTGTAATTCATATTTAAAATAAAAATACACAGCACTGATCAGGAAAGAATAATTTTTATTTCAAAAATATTTTTGATTTATGAGGTCTTCTTCAGCTCTGTTACTGACCAAGGTTACAATGGCAGGATGAAACAGTGGTTGTTCATCATTTGATCCTACAATAAATAAACAAGCTATATGAGGTGAAGTTAAGAAGAAAAAGATGGATTTTTTGGAGTCTTCTAGTATATTATTAATTGTAAGGAAAAGTTTTTGTGTTACAAAAAATAAAGTAAAAAATAATAATAATAATATAATATGTATCATTTCATAAACGTGGCTGCTTCTAGCTTATAAATTGCTTATCACTTCTACAAATTTGTATTAATAACTGAGATACTATGTAATACCTTAAAGAGGAATCAGTTGTGTTTAGACAAGAAACTAATTCTTCATCCAATATTTTATCACTCTCAGGAAAAACAACATCTTCATAAACGTGGCTGCTTCTAGCTTATAAATTGCTTATCATTTCTACAAATTTGTATATTAATAACTAAGATACTATGTAATACCTTAAAGAGGAATCAGTCGTGTTTAGACAAGAAACTAATTCTTCATCCAATATTTTATCACTTTCAGGAAAAACAACATAAAATAGGACCTGTTTTCAGATGAAGATAAAATATGTTGACACATCCAATTTACCAACTTATGTTCATAAAATGGTCGAATATACTTATAGTTTAGTGCTGCTACTTCATGGATGTTAACAGATTAACCATTTGGTGAAATTTCAACGAAATATAAACTTTTGTATTGTTATCAATCTCACCCCATCTGACGGTACTCAAATAAATTAACGCCAGGTGAATCTTTTTTTAATTAGAATTAAGCACGCTTGCTACATATAAATTTTGTCAGAAAATATCGAAAAATGTTTCACAGTTTAAATGAATAATAGAAGGTTATTAGTTGATTTTATCTATGAAGTTTTTTGAATGATTTACTTTAAAATGTTTTTAAACTAATTATTGCGATGGGTTATATCTTCATCAATTATCAACAATAGTAGAACCTTCGTAATCATTTATGGTAAGAACAGAATTAATGATTCACTTGTTGAATATCATATCATTTAAAAAATACTCACTTGTTATTCTGCGAATTCCATTTATAGTGTATTACTCATTTCCTATGGCTAAGACTCTTCTGGTCTTAGATTTACATTAAAAATGCGAGTTTCATCTACCTCAGTCATAAATCCAATACCCTAATAATCTTCTATTATTTATTTAAACTATGAAACTTTTTTCACTATTTCCTGGCAACATTTATGTATAGTAAGTGTGCTTAATTCTAATTAAAAAAAAAATTCACCTGCCGTTAATTTATTTGAATACTCAGAAAATATTTTCAGAATATATTGGATTCTGCAAAAGAAATGTTAATTAATTTAAACAGAAAATTTTTCCCCACATGTTCCAAGAGATAAAATAAAATTGATTCATTTACAAAATATTCAATTTTTCCAAAAAAATTTTTCTTTTTGCGAATCTACAAAAATTAGATGTTCGAAGGCTGGGATATAAAAGTCCAGCCATAATAGTAAATCTAAATGATTATTATTCATTTATTAGTCTTTTCATGATTTCATTTTGCCTCAACGTGGGGCCAGATTGGGGCAATCGGTCCAATCCGCTCAGATCCAGCACTGAGTGGGTGTATTTTATACTTTTCCTAAATAGCATTTGTCATTCTATATAATGCCTAGGAAACATATATATAATAATAATTGTTTCATACTTTGCCTAAAAAACACCAGGCATTCTATACAATGTCTGCTTTTCATACTTTGCTGGTAACATATATGTAGAAGGCATTGCCTCAGTGCACTGAATGCAAATTGAACATTCGGGCCCAGGAACAGCCAACATTTTCCGATCGAAAAGCCAGAAATTGAAGTCAAATAACAAACAGAAGTATACAAACATAAATAGGAAGTAAACTATGATAATTTAAAACAACTTTATAAAAAGATTGGGATTTAGTTTTCTAAAAGACGCAATTAAAGATTTGAAGTGAGAGGAGTTGAGTTTAGGTTTTCTAAAAGACGCAATTAAAGATTCGAAGCGAGAGAAAATAGTAAACGATTAAATATTCAAAGAGAGAGAAAATAGTAATGGCAGCACTTCCGGTCTTAGGAGTTCTAGTCTGGTTCGCATATGCGCAGAAACATAACTTGACATGTTTATTCCTTTATTATATATAATAATAATATGATGATTATTGAATTTATAAAATTTATACTATATTTTGACAAAAAGGGATTATGTTTAAGTGCCACTTTTTATATAACAGTACTGTATTTTTGTTTTATTAATCAGTTATTCAATATTTATAATTTCTGTTATATTTTTCTTATTATAGAAATAAAAAGTTAAAATAAAAATTCGTGCTTGAATTTATTCATCTAAATTTCAATATTTTAAAATATTAGGTGGGCCCCAAACTTTCTATTTTTCTTATTATAGAAATAAAAAGTTAAAATAAAAATTTGTGCTTGAATTTATTCATCTAAATTTCAATATTTTAAAATATTAGGTGGGCCCCAAACTTTTGCTCCCAGATCCCTCAAATGCATATCTACCCTGTAACGTAATTAAACTTACAAGTTAGATTCGTCTGAAACAGATCTTAAAAGTGGACAGACTGAATAAAGTTAACCCTTTACATCCCACAGTATCAAATAAGAAACACTTAGGTTATTTATTCTCAATGTACCAAACAAAAAATTTTTGAATAAATTGTGTTTATTAAATGTGTACAGAATGTGATTTTCTTATTAAAAGTTTTCTTACTGAAAACAGATAATTTGGGCAATAAAGAGTTAATAACAATGCCCAAAAGAGACATTACGAAATACATTTAAGTTGGAATAAAGCTGAGGAAAAATTTTAGCAAAAATCCTACACTATATTTTATACCACGAATCAATAGCTTTTGAAATGAAAGTTTTATTCAACTTATAAGCTATTGATTTGTAATATTAAACTTTCCAAAAGAAATAGGATATCTTTGCAGTGCAATTTGAGTTAGAGAATTAAAAAGATTCACATTTCTGGCAGATGATTAAAAGTAAGAAACAGCAGTTCCACAGTGTTAAATATTCATTCCAAAAAAACTGTATCTCTTAGAAACAACATCCTGTAGACATCTAGTTCCAAGCAAATTTTCAATGTTTTCTTTTCCATAATTATAATGCACAGATATGAAAATTATAATGCACTGTGAAAATTATGGAAATGAGAAAATTTATTTATTATTTTTAAATGAATTTGATTGATGATATAATTATAGAATTACTGAATCCAGTATAAAAACAAGATTATAAAAATAATTTATATCTTACCAGATTTTGAAATTAAAAATAATTATTCATTATAATAAACAATATTTGTCATATTAAATACAATATATATTATATAATTTGGTTAATCGGAAAAACATTTAAGTTTATGTGATTATATACATACCCTCTTTTAAAAATAACTGTATATAATTTCAAAAATAAATTCATTGTTAATAAAATGAATTTCAGCACAAAAGTAGGAAATTAATGTAACTTTATTGAGATAACGTAAAAATAAAATATACATATTTAATATTAATAATAATATATACAATAAAATACATAAAAAGTAAAATATTGAGAGACTGAAAGTTTGATTCAACCCATTTTGTCTCAGCAGGTATGTGTTGTGAGATGAGATATACCATATTATCCATCAATGCACATGACCAGGCACTAGTAGAATACATTTATTAATGATGTGGTTATTTTTGGATTGGATAACAATTTTAATCATTTCAGTGGTCTCCATTATTTGACAGAAATACTGTGCTCAAAAATGGGAGACTAAGACTGGTTGTTGTGTTTCCTCTCTTTAGATCAGCTTGGTGTTTGGCCAGGTGGATTTTCAGATCTCTTAACAATACCCAATATAAAATTTATCTCTATTTAAAGAATTATTTTTAGCACTATCTTGTAGACACTTTTTGTCATTTGGCATCCTTGGTTTATTGTTTTGGAATAACAGGAATATATTATTGCTTGTAAGTTTTAAGGGCAGTATCATTGATAAGTTTGTGTTTTTACTGCTATGCAATATGTAATAGTGTGAAATTGATTCTGATTGGGCTTTTTAGGGGAAGTTCTACATAGCATTCTTTCCTCTTTCTTTTTTAACAATTTGCATAACACTTGAAATTTTAAATTTTAAAAATTTTAAATTTTTAAAATTTTAAATTTTAAATTTTTCTGATATCATTATGATAAATTCATTGAAGTAACTCTACAAGAAGAAATCCTAAAATATAACCTAAATCTTTATCTGCCAGGGGAAGTTTGGCTTGTTCGTTATTAATTTGTAAAATGGTTTATCCCCTGTACGTTAGTTGTCTATAATTGATTAAATTTTAATATTTTGTACTGCAATTTGTATTTTTTAAATTGTATTCCATTAATAGAACACACTAATACATTTGACTGATGATGGCTATAGAATAGCTGAAAACGTTATCTCAATAAAGTTACATTAATTTCCTACTTTTGTGCTGAAATTAATTTTATTAATCATCAATAGTAGGATGGATTATTATAAATTCATTGTTGTTGTTATATTTCTAAATCCAAAATATTTTGTTATAGTTTTCTGGATTTTAAATATAAATTTTTATTTATTATGACATAAAAATGAACAAATATATATATAAAAAAAAAAAAGAAGAATTTTCCTAGGAATTACCAAAGTTCATAAAAATTTTTATGCCATCAATTGTGCTGAAATATCCTGCAAAAAATTTTGTTTCATACTGTGAAATTTTTCCAGAAATTCACATTTTAAAATGGGAGCTTTAAAAATGCTAGTCTTAAAATATGGAATTCATATAAAACCAATTACTAGAATGTTCAATAATACTGAATTATGCTGCAAAATTCTTTGAGAAATTTAAGTTTAGAGAAATTCTACATTCCTAATATTTTAAATATAAAATTTATTAAATTTTTATGCCATCAATTGTGCTGAAATATCCTGCAAAAAATTTTGTTTCATACTGTGAAATTTTTCCAGAAATTCACATTTTAAAATGGGAGCTTTAAAAATGCTAGTCTTAAAATATGGAATTGATATAAAACCAATTACTAGAATGTTTAATAATACTGAATTATGCTGCAAAATTCTTCGAGAAATTTAAGTTTAGAGAAATTCTACATTCCTAATATTTTAAATATAAAATTTATTATATTATTTAATATTAGTTAATTCAATGTTTTGTTATGAAAATTTCATTTCATACTTAGACAATCTTTGAGAAATTTAGATTTGAAAATGGTAGCAATAAAAATCTTATATTCTTAATAATGAATTTTGGATTATTTCAAAAATCATTTTTGTTATATTTTTAATCAAATATCAATTTGCTTATTTTTTGTGAAATTCTTCAAGAAATGTAAGTTTGAGAATGAGAATTGGAATTACTGGCTCAAAGACCAGTAATTTTGTGAGAGAAATTTATTTATGATGCCAAATTTTTCATCAATTAATGGAACTATAATGTTACCTCTTCAATTTAAAAAGCAATAATTGATTGGATAATAAGAATGCCAAATAAAGTTTGGGAACAAGGACTTTTTAAAATTAACAAAAACAATACCTACGAGGGGGACCCAAAAATAACCGGAATCATACTCCTGCACATCGTGTACTTGTAGCACGAGGTTGTGCTGCTAGGGGGCTGTGGGAGGACCTCTCCTGAGTCAATATACCAAATGGCCTCAACTGACAACAACACGTATGATTTCTTTGGCAGTTCTGTGTGTGTGTCTGTAGTGCACTCGTGACATGAAGAAATGGCAGATTCTCACTCTCCTGAGTCAATATGCCAAATGGCCTTAACTGACAACAACACGTGTGATTTGTTTGGCAGTTCTGTGTGTGTGTCTGTTGTGCACTCGTGACATGAAGAAATGGCAGATTCTCACGAACAATGTGCAGCTGTGAAGTTTTGTTTTTTACTCAGCAAAAACGCAGCTGAAACTGTTGTGATGATGCAAACAGTTTACAAAGAACATGCTCTCAGTAAAACACAAGTGTACGAATGGTTTTCTCGGTTTAAAAGGGGGGAAATGGCCATTGAAGATTAGCCCCATTCCGGTCATTCTTCAAGTGCGCGAACCAAGGACAACATCGCCAAAATCCGTGATCTCACAAAGGAAGATCGAGGCAGAACAATCGACCAACTCAAAGACTTATCCGGGTTGTCCTGGAGCTTCATTCAGTGCATTTTGCACGACGATTTGGGAATGCAACGAGTGGCTGCTAAGTTTGTGCCCAGACTTAACAGATGACTATCTTGACCCATGCGTCCTATTCGTCAGATTTGGCTCCCACGAACCTCTTTCTGTTCTGTCAGATGAGAGGCAAGCGTTTTGCCAATGTCAACGAAGTCAAACGCAATGTCATGACGGTGCTAGAAGGTATCAGAGGCCGAATTTGCAAGGTGCTTCCTTGTTTGGACATGTATTAGTACCAATGGAGAGTACTTTGAAGGTGATTAAAGTTGTATTAAAAAAAATAAACGTCCATGCTTTTTATCTAGGAAATTCCAGTTATTTTTGGGTCCCCCTTGTACATTTGTATTTTTAATTAGTGATTTGTTTTACACTATATTTGTTTTTCAAAGAACTGAATTCCAAAAAATTCACATTTTAACGTGTATTTGATGGTATATATTCCTCTCTAAGATTTAATAAGGAAAATTAAGAAAAAAAATACAAATATGTTGCCCACAGATTGTCAAAAAAATGTCATTTCATATGTAAGTCTTAATGCAAACATTACTTATTTATTAATTCAAAAATTACACATTTGTATACTTTATGAGAATCCATTCAATAGCCGTTTCAATCCTGGGATCCAGGATAATTTTGGACAATCCCAATCTGGAATTGAGCCACTTATAGTTTCAAGATTCTGAGATTCTTTTATAATATTCATCATACCAAAATCTCCTCATTTACTCATTCTATTACAGGAACAAACAGCTTAAATTAAAATGCTTGATAGCAGCCAATTTTTGTTTTTTTCATTGTTAAACAATTTCTTATGTTTATTAAATTACATATAGAAATATCATGTAAATTTGATTAGAAATATCCTGTTAAAAAATTTCTTATGTTTATTAAATTACATATAGAAATATCATGTAAATTTGATTAGAAATATCTCTCTTCTCTGTTATTTTTACATGATTTGCAATACTATTGGATACTAACTGACATGGCCACCGTACCTATGGTGATCATCAGAAATACAGGGATTGCTATCTTCAAACATTCTTTGATATTGCAATCCATCAGTTTATATTTTTAATAGTTTTAGCTTATGCTAGCAGTATAATTATCTATGCAAAAAAAAAATCAAAAATATTGCAATATGTATTGAATAAAAAAAAAAAAAATGTGAATTACCATATTAAAAACTATAACTATCAGCACTATGGCAGGAAATAAATTCATAATATTACAAGTAAAATAAAAAACAGTAGATTTAGAAGTGCTTTAGATTTAATAAATCCTCGCCATCTACAACAAAAATTTTTGTTTTAGCTGACGAGGATTTATTAAATCGAAAGCACTTCTAAATCTACTGTTTTTTATTTTACTTGTAATATTATGAATTTATTTCCTGCCATAGTGCTGATAGTTATAGTTTTTAAGTTATTTTGGCAATGTAATAGTACTATTCTAATAACCATATTATCTATATGCTTTTAACAATAATCAAAATTTTACACTGAATGCTATTCTATAAATCACTTGTTAGCAATAAAAAAAAATTAGATATTTTCAAAATTTAACAATAACAATAATAATAATAATAATAATAATATTTTTAGATCGGATAATAACAACAATAATAATAATAATAATAATAATAATAATATTTTTATAAAGATAAATCTTAATGTAAAATTGCATTTTGTAATATGTAAAAATTCAACTAGCTCAGCAGAAAATGTATTACAAATCAATATACCATCTTATCTTGTATACAGTATTACAAGATGAACAAACTTTAGCTAAAGAATCAAATCTTATCATCAACTTGCGTTTCAAAAATTCAAATATAAATGCCTCTCATTTATTTTTGCTGCTTAAATTTTTTTATATTTGCATTATATGGTTCAATTTAACATTTTTAATCTAAATTTACAATAAAATTTGCTTAATTTTACTTTTCTGTATAGCAGGGTATTAAAAATGGGAGAAAATATTATGCCAAAGTATGTTATATGATAGTTTAAGACCGAATTAGTTAAACTCTATACTGCTTTTATCATTTGATTTAGAAAAAACTTTAACATGCCTTAAAGTAGGTACTTTGTTACACAAAATTTTTTTTAAGGCTTATTACTTCCCCCCTAAGTTTAGGGTTATTTTATTAAATCAATCAAATCTTGGAATCTCAGGATTTCTTTCATATACCAATCCTGAATCTAGGGACTGAAAAGACTACTGTTCAACCACTTGGATGTACATAGAAGTTTGTATTTATGTTCTAAATGTAATAAATAACAGAAATGTTATAATTTTCAGAAAGAATACATCTAGCAAGTTGAAAAATAATCATACTGTACAAGTAAACACTGAAACCATATGCTAGCAAATTAATATACTGAGCTAGTTAGAAGTCAGTGTTATATTTTGAGAAATTATCAGTATAATGGGGAAAAAAAATTTTAAATTAAGTTGATTTCTGTAGTATACTGTTACTTTTAATGAAAACAATGGCATTTGTACAGATAACAGCAAACATCTACATGTATTTCTGAATAGACATTTCAAATATCTATGCAAAATATATAAAATTAATAATTATACATTGTATAAAAGAATAAAATGAAATAGCATATTATTTATGTATTATTTTTGCATTTAATATACAATGAAACTTTTATGTTGTAGTTTATAACAGACAAGTATTCAAACTCAGAGTCTACACCACTGCCATAATCATTTTTAACCACCATACATTTTACAAATTTTAACTACTATACATAATTTGTAAATATGGCAATACAGTAAAAGCCTTTTAATTTGAATAATAAATTAAATAAACTCAATTTAATTTATTATATAACTCAGTTTTATAAGAATATAAAACTTTTTCAAATTTTATACTCTTATAAAACAAAGTTAATGTTATAAAATGTAAAGCAATTGGAATTGCAAGTGATATGAATGTTTAGAATCAGTCTTCTCAACTTTGCATTATCCCTTAAGCAGCCCTCTATAAAATTAAGTTTGATATCCAGTATAAGATATTATCATTGAAAAAATAATATTTTTGCAATATTTCATTGAAAATTGCAATAAAATATTAATTCTATATTTTTGTACATGAAAAATTTTGAATGAATATAAAAAATTTCATAAATCTGCAGCCTTAACTTGCTTACATCATATAAAACAAAACAGCAGCATTTCTGATAAAGATGTCATGATTCTTACTTTTCTAATATTGGTTTTTAAAAACACATTAATATTTGGATTAATATATTTTTATTTCAGATTTATGAAATTTCTTATATATAAAATATAATTTCAAATTTGAATTAACAGTTCCATTATATGAAAAACAGATCTAACAAAATGTAATGCATTTCAAAAATGACAAGGATTTGGTTCTTGGTTCTTTAAAACAGTTATCTGAATCCATATAAATCTCTATAAACATCATTTTTTGCTTTTTTTTTATTTTAAACTTTCATTGTAAATTCATTTTTCAGAAAAATCTTCAATTCAGCAATCTATATTCTGGCACTGTCTGATAATGATATTCCACTATACTATTTATTGATTTTATATATATTGTTAATATTTAAATGATTAGAAATTTATTACAAAAAATTTTAATCTGAATATTAACTTACTCATTTCTCTGGCATGAATAATTAATCTTGCAACATAACCTAGATATTCCTCCTAGGAAAAATAATTCAGTTTTTAAAATTAAAAGTTTATTTTTAGTGTATTAAAATGCATCAGAAACACAAAATGAAACACGAAGGAATATACAAGATATTAGATATCTTGTATATTCCTTCATATTTATAAATGAATTATTTAATTGATTAGAAATACTACTTTAGATTAATTCCTAAATTATTCAAATGATTTTTGATATATAAAAAATTAATATTGTAATTTAATAACCATAAGATATAATAGTTAAAACAATAACAGATAATTATTTTAGCTAGTATAATTTTTTTTCCTACATTAAACTTTAAAAACCTTTTAAAGATGCAATTGAAATCACTTTATTTTATCCAAAATATTTCATAACAAACTTACCTTATTAATATATTGGCATAAAGTTTAATTTTTAGAAATTACAAAGTGATGATGATAATTAATCTCTTATGCAATTAAAAAAAACTCAATTTACCCTAGATCTTGCTTTAGCAAAAACATGATTTTCCATTTCAACAACACTTTTCGTTGTTGGATTTCCAGACTGTCTTATAGCTTCTTCTCTGAAATTAAAAATATTACAACAATAAGAAATTCTACTTATTACAGAAAATAATTGATATAGTTTTCTTTAATGAGAATATTAATTCATTGCTACAAATTATATATATGTTACGGCTCGCTCTCAAAATAATTTTGAAAAATTCAAAATTTTTAATAAATATTAACTAGCCAAATTCATATAAAATTTATCCAAACTAGAGCGATATTTTTTTTAATATTAGAACATTACAGTTTTGCGTAAAAGGTAAAAGTGATTAATCCAGTGATTATGCATAATTGCTGGTTATTATGCATAATCACCAACAATTTTGGTAAATGTGATAAATTTATTTCATATATTACAAATTAATCAAATTTACTGGTGATTATGCATATTTGCCAGTTCATAATGGTAAATATGATAAATCATACTTAATCAAATTTACCGGGCATTATGCATAATTGCCAGTCTAGGATGGTAAATTTTATAAATAATGCATACTCATCGAGTAATGAAGTAGTTTGCTACATTCGTCTTCATTTATGTAATAAGTTCAGCTTTAAGCAGTCAAAGAAAATAAGATCTCACTCGGTTCAAGAAATAATTGCAAATGAAGGTGCAGAAATTAGAATTGACATCTGGATAAAGATGTCAATAAAACTCGAACATGACAGGCCTGATATTTTTATATAACAAAAAAATAAGATTATATGACTTACTGAGATTGAAATCACAAATCAAGATTTGTTAACAGTTGAAAACGAAAAAATGAGTAATAAAAAATTAGAATTGACATCTGGATAAAGATGTCTATAAAACTCGAACATGACAGGCCTGATATTTTTGTATATAACAAAAAAATAAGATTATATGACTTATTGAGATTGAAATCACAAATCAAGATTTGTTAACAGTTGAAAACGAAAAAATGAGGAATATGAATTAATTGCAAATGAACCAAACATGATGTATAAGTGCCAAGTAAAGATATTCCCTATGTGATGACTTGGGATAGTATTGAAACTTACTTACAACAAAACTCATATCTGAGCTATTGATTTGCCCCTAAATGTAGAAGCATGCATCCAGACTCAATCTCAAAAAGACTCTGGAAAACATCTTTGAAAAGAGATGCAAATTTGGCCAGGAAAGTATGTAAGACAATGTTGAAAATATACTGAAACAGCTAGAGATAATGAAGTTAAAGATGAATGAGTGCTAAGAGGGTGTTGTAAAAGTGAAACAATAGAATCTTATAATTAAATTATTAATTAAAACAAACAAGAAATTTCATGATATCAAATTTATGAACTATATTTTGAAAATTAAGCAATAATCATTTTAAAAGTAATATATTCAGCAATATTTATCAAACTTACCAAACTCATTTGAGAATTATACATAATTGCCAGTAAAAATGAAATTCTGGCATATTTATCAAATTTACCAACTTCATTTGGAAATTTTACCAAACTCATTTGAGAATTATACATAATTGCCGGTAAAAATGAAATTCTGGCATATTTATCAAATTTACTAACTTCATTTGGAAATTATACAAAATCCCTGTAAAAGTGATAAATTTCACTAAATTTCTCAAACTTACCAAGATGATTGATGATTATGCATAATCACCAATTAATCACTTTTATGATAACATATACACAAAATTCCATTAATTAGAATAAGATCTCCAAACATACAGAATTTTTTTAAAATGGCATAAATATGATTTAAATATTAT
This sequence comes from Olivierus martensii, assembly GCA_000484575.1. Lineage (NCBI taxonomy): Eukaryota > Metazoa > Arthropoda > Arachnida > Scorpiones > Buthidae > Olivierus > Olivierus martensii. The sequence continues at coordinate 20,372 of AYEL01086446.1, forward strand.
TCCCTTCTTATAATTAATTAGCATATAAAATATTAAATAGGTGCCCAACTTTCCAAAATCAATATTAAATTCCATACATCTATAGCTGTTAGATTTTGGAGAACCACTAAGGGTAAAAATTAGTATAGAGTATTTCTTTGCATCTCTCTGCTTCTGCACTACTGAAAACAGTAAATTCAAAACTAGCACAAGATTGTAGAAATTAATTTATTTGACAAATGTTTTCAACCCTCGTTTGGGGTCATCAGGTCTAATACTAACTTTTATAAGATGAATCTTTATAACGCAGATTTTTTTATCCTCCATGTTTATGAATGCGCGATGAAATGTATTATACACTCAGCCCTCGATTTACACGGTAGATACGTTCCTGGAAAAATCATGCACACTGAAACCATGTAAAACGAGACAGAATTCATACAAAATAGAAGGATATGTTCAATTAAACTGTAAACCATGTAAATCAATCTAAAGAAATTAATGAAAAGTCGAGAATATGTTCTTTATGCCTATTGATCTAAAGAAGATAATGAAAAATTGAGGATATGTTCTTTATAACCGTGTAAAATGAGATAAGGATTAAAGGAAAAAAGGGGATTGGTTCATTAATTTTTAGACACAATATAATGCTTATACTTTTTCAATTTATTTTTGAAAATGAAAACATAAAAGGGGATTGGTTCATTAATTTTTAGAGACAATTTAATGCTTAAGGGGATTGTTCATTAATTTTTAGACACAATTTAATGCTTATACTTTTTCAATTTAATTTTTGAAAATTTAACCATAAACATTAATTAACATCGAATACGGTACAAAAAAAAAACAAATTAACAATATTCCGTACAGATAAAAACAATAAAAGCATTCAAACATAAATAGGCGAGATGCAAGCCTGAGTTGAGTTTAGTTGAACTGCGAAACTTGGACAATAAAAGTTAATAGTGGGGGATAAATTGTGAAAGCGAAAATGGACTAAGAAGAACTACAAGTTATTCTGAAATAAAGACATAAATTAGTGTTGTATGAGATAATTATCGAAAGTTCTTCTGAATTAAAGACATAAATTAGTGTTGTATGAGATAATTATCGGATTTCTGAATTAAGACATAGATTAGTGTTGTATGAGATAATTATCGGATTCTGTATTGAATTTAGTTATAGTGAAACAAGATTATTTTGTTTTGTGTGAATAGAATACTACTATACGAAATATAACTGTATTCACTCTTTATTAATCTCTATGAACTCGTAAACGTAGAAAATAAATCAAACACTAAGTAGCAGAAATACATTTATTTATTTATAATTCGAAATGTTTTTTTAAATTGGACTATATGAAATATACCTGATTTACTCTTTATTAATCTCTATGAACTCGTAAACCCACAAAACATGACAATATGATACTCTTTTAATTTAATAAATTGGCATAATGCACAAACAACAAACCCTTTAGCAAAGAAATTTTTTTTGTTTTCATTTTAAAACCGTGTAAACTGAGTGCTAAAAAAAATTTTTTTTGTTTTCATTTAAAAACCGTGTAAATTGAGTAAAAAATAAATTTTTTTGTTTTCATTTAAAACCGTGTAAAAGCGAAACCGTAATTTTGTTTTAATTTAAAAACTGTGTAAATTGAGTACCGTGCAAATCTTTTTTTGTTTTCATTTAAAAACCGTGTAAATTGAATGCCGTGCAAATCGAGGGCTAGGTGTATATATTTCGAACTTTTTGCACTATGGGAGGTACTTTGTGATCGTGAATTTTGAATGACAATTTTACAATATTGATTGAGAACCTTTTAAAAGTCCATTACATGTTTTGATTATTTAAATCCGAGTCAAATATCAACTCCGCTTTAGACACCCTCGTTGATAGGTGTTTACAATTATACGTGGATGTATCATATGTCTGTTTTTTCACTGTGCACGTATAAACAGGGAGGATAAAAAAATCTGCATTATAAAGATTTGTCTTGTAAAAGTTAGTATTAGATCTGATGATGACACCAAAGTAGAGTTGAAAACATTTGTCAAAATAATTTCTGCAAACTTGTGCTAGTTTTGAATTTACTATTTTGTAGTATAGAATATAATTGTTGCATGTGCACCTCCTACATTATATATTTAGATAATTTTGCTTATCTATCTTATTTATCTACTTATCAAGGTCCTAGCCTTTTGGTTCTATCAAATTCAGATCCCATCCTCTGGAAAATTTATATGAGGGATCTAAATCTAACTTGTGGATCCCTATCCTCCACAATATAATTGATTTCAATGAGCATAGAAGATGTGGTAAAGCTTGGAGTGACACCACTACTTAGTAATAAAAAATGTTTAAGTAATAACATTAAAAAATTAATCACAAATATAAAATCTAAGTACAGACTCAATTTATTTAAACTGCTTTAAACTTAACTTTAAAATATCAAAAAACAGCACTAAACGCAGTTAGTCTTTTCGATTTTAAATAAACTTATTGAAAAGACTAACTGAGTTTAGTGCTGTTTTTTAATATTTTATAAAATCTAAGCTGTCTTTTCTATCTTGAATTTTAAACTGTTATTTTTAGAAAGTAATTTGCTTTATTCATAAGGCACAGCAATAACTATGTCATATAGCATTTCACAATTAAAGATTATAATTAAATCATGCTTTTCTATCATCTTATTCATTATTGAATAATACATATATTGATATGAAGATAAGAAAAATTATCAAATATTTTTTTTATTACCAGAAAGTACTTTAGAACAGAAGTTTAACTTATATAATTAGATGTCATAACTATCACAAGTCAAACTTCTGTTTTAGGTTTCAGTTCAACATTATTTCAGTTAATATTATGACTTTAAGTCAATCTAATCTGATGTTAAACAAAAAATAACTGTGTATCTGATACAATAAGCAAAGAAAACAACAAAAAATTATGAAAACAATCAATTATTCATATCATTGTACAGACAATTCCTGACTTATAACAATCTAAATTTATGACAGCAATTCTTTATAACAAATCCATTCTTATGTCAGCCATTCTTAATGAGTTTTCAATAATGGCAGCCAATCAACTCTTAGAATCATCAGCAGAAGTACAGGTAGGCCTCGATTAGTGCGAAAATTTGTGTTCCACAAATTTCTTGCACTATTCGAAGTATTAACTATATGTAAAATATGGTAATTGGTTCTTGCTTTATGAGATTCCGGCCATTAGCCAATCTCACAATGAATAACCACAATACTAACTGTTTAAGAAATATTTATTTTTATATTTTACATCATTGTTCATCATCTAAATTAATAACTTACCAGGAATTGCATCTCATACCATCATCAAACCAACCGCCAAATCGAAACCAAAAGAGCGAATCAAAAGTGGAACTTGAGCGTCGCTTTTATGTCACTCAATCACATCCAGTTTTTGGTCTAGCATAATCACTAACCTCTTCTTTTTTTCGTTTCCTGTTTTATCATCAAAAGTGTTCTTCCTTTTATCCATTTCGATACATTTAAAAGAGAAAATTCTGTACTATATTGTATGTACAATACAATATAGTACAGAACGATACGATAACAAAGCTGAATAATAGTAATGTTAAATAGCTAACAGCAAAAGCCCATCTTTCTGGTGTTTTACTCCTTCAAAGCCAAGTGACTGTTCTTGGACTGCTACTCGTCTGGTTTTAGTGTTTAACCCCTTCAAAGCCAAGTGACAGTTCTTGGACTGCTCTTGTCCGGTTTTACTAACCGAATATTAACGGTAATTTGTTAATTGACATCATAATTTCAAAATCGTGTGACCGTTCTTGGACTGCTCCTCGTCCAGTTTTACTAATTAACCCATTCTTGGACTGCTCCTCGTCCAGTTTTACTAACCGAAAATTAACGGATAATTTGTTAATTGACATCATATTTACTAACCGAAAATTAACAGTAATTTGTTAATTGACATCATAAAATCGAAAATTAAGGGTAATTTGTTAATTGACATCATAAAAGGAGGCGGAGCAATAGTGTGACCGTTCTTGGACTGCTCCTCGTCCGGTTTTACTAACCGAAGTGTGACCGTTCTTGGACTGCTCCTCGTCCGGTTTTATTAACCGAAAGTTTCACCCCTTCAAAGCAAAGTGACTGTTCTTGGACTGCTCCTCGTCCGGTTTTACTAACCAAAAACTTGTGACCGTTCTTGGACTGCTCCTCGTTCGGTTTTACTAACCGAAAATTGACTGTTCTTGGACTGCTCCTCGTCCGGTTTTACTAATCGAAAATTTAAGGTAATTTGCTAATTGACATCATAAAAGGAGCTTTGTTAGTAAGACTCGACTGTTCTTGGACTGCTCCTCGTCCGGTTTTACTAACCGAAAATTAACCATTCTTGGACTGCTCCTCGTCCAGTTTTACTAACCGAAAATTAACGGATAATTTGTTAATTGACATCATATTTACTAACCGAAAATTAACAGTAATTTGTTAATTGACATCATAAAATCGAAAATTAAGGGTAATTTGTTAATTGACATCATAAAAGGAGGCGGAGCAATAGTGTGACCGTTCTTGGACTGCTCCTCGTCCGGTTTTACTAACCGAAGTGTGACCGTTCTTGGACTGCTCCTCGTCCGGTTTTATTAACCGAAAGTTTCACCCCTTCAAAGCAAAGTGACTGTTCTTGGACTGCTCCTCGTCCGGTTTTACTAACCAAAAACTTGTGACCGTTCTTGGACTGCTCCTCGTTCGGTTTTACTAACCGAAAATTGACTGTTCTTGGACTGCTCCTCGTCCGGTTTTACTAATCGAAAATTTAAGGTAATTTGCTAATTGACATCATAAAAGGAGCTTTGTTAGTAAGACTCATTAATTTGTTAATTGACATCATAAAAGGGGACGGACATTTGTTAGTAACTTTAATTTGTTAATTGACATCATAAAAGGGGACGGACCTTTGTTAGTAAGATAATTTGTTAATTGACATCATAAAAGGAGGCGGAGCTTTGTTAGTAAGATGGTCTATGCTTACAACTCGCATTAATTGAATATTTGCTCTCACTAACTGGATCTATACTTACAACTTGCATTAATCGAATATTTTCTTGCACTAAGTGAAAAACACTCTATGCTTACAACTTGCATTAATCGAATATTTGCTCGCACTAACTGAAAAAAAAAGGTATCATTTTTATAAGTTTACACTTAGTGTTTCTGATTTCCCGGCCTTAGTATCATTTTTGTAAGTCGCACTAATCGAATATCGCATTATTCAAACTTACACTAATTGAATATCGCACTAATTGAGGCCTCCCTGTATAAGAATTTTCTGAAAAACGATGTCAATTTTATAAGTCGCACTAATCGAAATCGCATTATTCGAACTCGCAAATTTTTATAAGTCGCACTAATCGAATATCGCATTATTCGAACTCGCATTTTATAAGTCGCACTAATCAAAATCGCATTATTCGAACTCGCACTAATTTTGTAAGTCGCACTAATCAAATATCGCATTATTCAAACTTGCACTAATTGAGGCCTACCTGTATGCTGTTTTTTCATCATGGTGTATCTAATTCTGATTCTAGATATTTTTAAGTGTCCAGATTTAGCCAATTCAACCCCATCATTTATCTGATTGGTCACTATGTGAGTTTGGGATGTCCAGGTGCTTAGTATCCAATAAGTGGTGTATGCTGTTTTTTCATCATGGTGTATCTAATTCTAATTCTAGATATTTTTAAGTGTCCAGATTTAGCCAATTCAACCCCATCCTTTATCTGATTGGTCACTATGTGAGTTTGGGATGTCCAGGTGCTTAGTATCCAATAAGTGGTAGTAGAAAGCAGCATATACTACAAATTAAAAAATGGTGGCCATAATATCTTCAATACTTTTTATAAAAGTTTGATATTTTCATTCCAATTCAAAAATGTTTCCTGAAACACCTGCCATGAAGTAACATATAAATTTTTATTTGATCCTGGATTGGCACGAAACAGAATTCGGGTTCCCATACCTTGGAAAATTTTTGACGAATCCTGTCCAGTCACTTATAGTAAAGTCCTGCTGATTCTAACACAGATGTGGGCAGTTTGTAGTTAGACCTGGAATGCACTCCAATATGTAATAATCAGATTGAGAAATGGTATTAAAAAATATTTGATTTTTTTGCTAGAAATTTGGTTAGGTTAGGTTGAATTAAACTTCAAATCACACAGGATATTTATGATGAAAACCACTTTTAGAGACCAGCAGATAGTTGGATAAATAAGATGATTGAAGAATGAAGTTTGTTGGGCTGAACAAACAAGTTCCTAAAAATCTGGATATATGGAATCTAGAATTGAGCCCAGATCTTCCAAGATAGTAAACAACTACTTTATCATGCAGCCATTTAACTGATACTTGAAACTTGAACACACAAAAATAACATACATTCTATATGTTATTTTTATGCATTTATATATTTTCTTTATTTTTATCTACATAAAATGATATACATTGGTAAGCACAAGATACACATTTTCCTCATTATAAAGAATAAATAGCATTTATTCAACATTACTATGCACTACAATTTTAAAAACATATCAAATATTCTGAGTTCTAGTAGTTGAGGAACATAACCTTCACTTATAATGTTGTATCTACAGAAAATCATGTTCCAAATAATGATGGATTTGAACAATGATCAAAATTTTTGAATGCAACCCTTTTGTAAGTTTGGGACCTGTATTAGTAATAAAACATCTCAGTAAGGGAAATTTTTTTTTATCAAAATCTGAGGACCTGGCAAGCAAGAAAAATATATTAAGATATACATTACAAATAGAATAAAATATAGAATAAAATGTTGATTTAAGCAAATTATGATGAAAGTTTCTTCGTAAAAGGGGAAAATTTTCTTTGCAGATTAAAAAATTGACACACATTAGTACAACTTGTTAACATGAAAAGTCATAAAAGAAGCATTCTTAAACTGCATCTGTATATATAATTTTCTGTATTCTTTTATAAGCATTAGCAAGGGTACTCAAGATTGCCTGGGAATTTCAGAAATATAATGTACAATAAGACCCTGGTTAATGCTGCTCTGTGTAATGCTGTTTCAATATAATGCATATTTTTCAAGTTCTATATATTTTATTGATTCACTTTGGCATGGTTTTTCAAATTGTTATATTCCCATAAATCCGAAATTGCACCAATTTGTATCTTTGATATTCCTATGCCATCTCGCAATGCGTCTAATATCAGTTGCAATACATAGGAAAACCTGCTGCAGTCACAGTTCATATTTATGATCTGTTCATCAACGTTATTTTACAATTAAAGTTTAGCCACTATTACGGAAATTATGGATCAGTTTATACAAAAAACTATTACGGAAATTATGGATCAGTTTATACAAAATGATCCAAATTAATAGAAGTTCAAAGGCAAGATGAAGTGTCATGGGTTACAATGTCTAGTTATTGACAATGTTCAAAGGCAAGATGAAGTGTCATGGATACAATGTCTTACTATCCACAGTTGATTGCTGAACGAAAGAGGAAAGGCAAACGATTTTTTGTTAGAGAATTCTTAACGAAAAAACGAAGTGTCAAATGAGGAAGAGCCTTTCTCATCACAAATATAAATTATTTACTTGAATATTTTTGATTTTCATGAATGATTTATGAATCCTTCCTCATCACAAACATAAATTATTTATTTGAATATTTTTGATTTTCATGAATGATTTATGAATACAAATTGATATTAGCAATAAAAAGTGTCTATAATTAATGTAATACAATAGTAATAATACATGTTACAATTTAAAAAGGTACGTATATATTTTTTTTCACTGTCCCGTTTCACCTATTCCCACTGTGTGTGTGTTAAAATGATCTCATTTAACACTGTTTCGTTTATCACTTGGTTTCTTTGGAACATATCCCCCCGCGTTAAATGGGGTCTTACTGTAGTTTATTTGACAACTTTTACCCCATAGAATGATCTCATTTAACATGTTTCGTTTATCACTTGGTTTCTTTGGAACGTATCCCCCCGCGTTAAATGGGGTCTTACTGTAGTTTATTTGACAACTTTTACTCCATAGCAATATCGAACACCCTAATTAGTTAATAATAATAAACAAAAATTTAATTTTAGACAACAAGAATGAATTTATATATTAAGTTAATGTGAATTAAGTTATTGAATCACATAGTATACTTTTGTCAGTGGCCACTTTTAGAGAGTACCACAAGCTGACTAACACTGATGGTGGGTCTATTGAAAGAATGAAAGATTGTGTTCAACAAGATGGGCCAGACCCCATGAATTTATAAACTTTATGGATAAGTTTACATGAAAACCATAAAGAAGTATAATTTTACCATATAATTCATTTATTATAACTTTGGAATTAACTGGCTGATCACAATAATGTTGTATTGTTGCAGGAATGACATCACAGTGACATTGCCCTATTGTTACTTCATCATGATGTCACACAACAATGGATGATCATATTGGTGACATCACATTGGTGGTGTTGATTAGTGTATTATATCATCTTGAATTTGGATATGATTCTGAAGGATTTAAATAAATGCATTTTTCTTTCCTATCCAAAATGGTCCACACATTAGAGCAATCTCAACCCAGAATAACAAATATGCTAACTCATGGGGTCAAGGAAGTCTCCATGCAAAGTTTGGTCCTAAAGAGTCAAATGGAATGGGAATCTTTGTGGAACAGACAAACATTCATTTTATATAAATATATATTCTTTACTGTTTAAAATAAAGTTCTACAATTTTCAAACTGAATATTATTTTATTTTAGCCATGAGAATATTCTAGATAAATTTAAAACCACTCCACTAATTCTTATTCATTTTTCTTTTGGAAAATTGCATAAATATACAGTTCAAGATAGTGTATGTTGGGGATTATCAATATTAGTATACTTTACTTGAAACATGATGAAATGTACAAATAGAAGCAACTATTGTATATGTTGAAATTAAAATAATTAATTTTAAATTTAATTTACATAATTAAAATTTTGTGAATTAAAATTTCTGTAAAAATGTTTCTGAATAAAGTTTTTTGATGGCTAAAGGGTTTTGCATTTTGATTTTAAATTTAATTTACATAATTAAAATTTTGTGAATTAAATTTCTGTAAAAATGTTTCTGAATAAAGTTTTTTGATGGCTAAAGGGTTTTGCATTTTACATTTGTTTTTGTTTTGTGCAGTCATGGTGAACTTTTATTAAAAACAGAAAATGCACTTTTAAGAATTCAAAATATTTTCAACCAGCAATGTTTAACTGCAAGTTCTATCAATCCACTCTTTATTGTTATCTGATTGACAGTTTAAAAGAAATAACAGATAAGGCAGTTAAAGACAGTCTGAAACAAATTTGTATCATGAGTGAAATTCATTGATGATGAAATCTGACAATTTGTTATGATTATTACCTTGCTAACATTATTTATGTCAGTAATAGCAGAACAGTTTACTAAAATGCTACAAAGTCAATTTGCACTTTTGGAAAAATGAATTCAATATTTTAATGTTTTCTCATCTTTTGAACACAATACTATATTGTGAAAATAAGTTCATTTCATTCTCATTATTCATATTGTATTGCTATTTGCCAATTTATCACAGTAATCATTGGTTCGATATTTAATATCCCATTAGCAATTTTAATCCCAACAATTTTTTTAATTCTAGGATTTAGGATCAATAAATGAAAGAAATCCTGGAATTTGATTTGTTTGAAGAAACAAGTGGAAAATCCTCTACTGATAAATATTCAACAAAAAACTCTGATGGCTCATTAAGACCCATATTATGTATGAATGCAAGTTTGATTTCTTGAACAACATTGTTTCTTATGGGGATATTTCTGTTCTTGATTTTCTGAAAGTTGCATTAAATAAAATTAAAAAGTACTGTCCAAATGGGGTGGATGATTATTGTTAAGAGATTTTCCAGTTGTTTCTTCAATCTGTAATTTGTTATTGATGGGTTAATATTTGAGAATGTTTCAATAGAAAAATTATTTTGGTTTGAATAAAAAGCTTATTATGTGTGATAAACTTTATGTTGTACAGTATTTATAAAATACCTGTAATGCATCGTCTAATAAACAAAAATAAAATAAGATTTCAAAGACTGTTCAAATTGAAGCAGCTTCAACTTCAACTGCTGCTGTAGCTTATCACTCTACTTTTTGACCAATAATGGCACTCCAGTTTCATCAGATTTCAGCATGGCTGCTTGTTCAGTTTTTGATAACAAAACTTATCAAAATCATTTGGGAATATCCTTATTTAAATGATAAAGATTTTCAATATAAAGATATCAATTTAAAAGAAAATTGAGGGATTATAATTGCAGAATAACTGCAGGCTTCTGATAACTTTATTTCAAATATTATCATTTTATATGCTTATTAGCTTTTATTAATTTGTAGTTAAATAGTTATATTATTATTTAAATTGTCATTTAGTTACAAATTATCCTGATAGCCATATTCTCTCTTTTTTTTTTTATGTTTTGAAGTTGTTGCCACTGCTGCATTTAATACCAGTAGATACAGATAAACATCAATAGAAACTCACTTTATTTTTCATTATAATCTACAGTATTGTTAAACATCGATATAACCATCAAAAGGTAACACTGATGTTAGAAAACATCGGTCCCAAAAACATCAATGTTATTTTTTTTTGTACATTGTCAGTAACAGCTGCATTGACATATTCTTCATCTATTTCCAGTATTTTATCAACTGCTTTAGTTTATTAGCTAGATACTCGCTAGTATACCATTCTTCCAATATAAAAACATTCAATGCTACATTGCATAGTTTATTTTCCTCATCTATAAAGTGGACAGGCAAGTTTATGTAACTCCTCTTCTGGATGTCTGTCCATAAATCAGTTGTTAATAAGCAAAATTTCTGTTTGAGCTGTTGTTTGACTATGGATACCATATTACTATATTTATTGGAAATTAGTCTTTTAATCGTTGGTCGAGAAGGAATTCTGTACGAAGATGCTATTGTCTTTACGAAATGTTGAAAACCTTCACCATCCAAATACTCAATGGCTTATTGTCTTTACACACCATAAATATAAGAGCTTGATTTACCTTATTTTCTGTTGATTCACCTGATTTGAACTTCTCAATGCTCTTAAATGTCACAGAAATTTTTCTTTGTTTTCCTGGGAGATGTTGTGATGATGAGCTTCATCAGTGTCTTGATAATGTTTTTCTTCCTTTTGCAAGTCATTCTGAATTCCAAGAAGTTGTGGATGTTTACTTTCAAAACGTCACTTTAAATCTGTGGTATTATCACTAGTTTTCAGTTCTTTTGAATAATATATACAAATTGCAGAATTAGTTTTATTTTTAGCAAAATGTTGCCACAGTAAGGTTTTCAGAGACCTACTTATTTTGAAATTAAAAAAAAGAACCAAAAGCATTTCGAATATTAATTAAATGATGATAATAAAGTGTCTCACATGGCAAATATAAATAATAAATCAATATTGCCAGACAGATTGTTTGATTTTCTTAATGCAAAACTAAAAAATTAAATAAAATCATCAATTATAAAAAAATTCCATTTATAAAAATATTTTGTAATATTACTTAACCGAAACATCAATTCTACTACATAAACAGAAAAAACATCAAACATCGATACCAAGACATCAATGTTCATAAAACATCGACCACTACACATTGATGTCTAAAACATCAAACATCGATATCAAAATGTCAATGTTTTTAAAATATCAACGTTTGATGTTCAACACTAATCTATAACATACATCAATCAAAATAATGGCACTCTATGCCTAATGAAATGTGGGAAGTCTTTACAGCTTTACCATAATGTGCTTTCAAGGTAATATACTGTACAGTGTTAGTGTGAACTGCTGAGCAGTTTTTTAGCAGTGGAAAAGTAAAGTGGTGAAATACTGTTACCATGCTATTGAGAATCAACCTTAAGGTGCAGGTCAAATCTTCAAGAGAAAAAACAATTACATTAGTGTACTAACTACAATCACTAGTTTAAAGACAATGATTTTCAAATATAGTCTACTAGACAATTTTAATGCAGTCATAGGAAAATAATTTTATGTATATGTGGGAGACAGAATTAAAGAAATGCTGTATATAATTACATTAAATTTTTTTTATTGTGTTTGTAAAAATATCCTGTTTAGAATAAATTAACAGAAATCATCAAGAAAAATGTTATTAGTGATCAAACTCAACAAATCCTATTTATTTAAAAGTAATATTTTCAAATGATAACTAAATGAGTAAATAACTAAACTGCTTATTTCCACTAAAACTATAAACAAAATTTTTTCACTACAGGAAAGATCAATTTGGCCATCAGAAACTTCTGGAGGATAAAAGATCTCTCAAGAACTGCTGGTTTAAATTATTAAGCTGTTTCAATTGTTTAAACTTAATTGATGAGATGATGATGATGAAATGCAATTTGATTATAAACAGTACTTTAAATTTATTTTTGCTAAATTAAGTGTTAGTCCATCTTCAATTCTATTAGATAGGATTTTAGATAGAATTAAGTCTGAAAATGAATTTTCTATATAAAGCTTAAAGAATAAAAATTTTAACTGATATATTTTCCAAGAATAACTTTTGTATTTATACGTATGAAAAGAAAAATAAATTTTTTTTAGATACATGATAAATGTAGCTATTTTGATTTTTCATCCAGACAACAGTCAAAGATATACATGCAATCTCTATTTGTGCAAGGGTTCAAGTTCTGCATAACAAATTCGTATAAATGGAATATAAGAACTATAGGAATACTTTGTTTTATGCTGCTTTGCTAATGCAGCACTTATATAGTATGTTTTTATTTTATATGTCAAAATGAAAATTATATGCAAAATAATAAATTAGTATATGAAACATAAATTAACACATAGACAAGCTAGGCCCAGAACCATCCTGAAAAATTGAAGGTGTGAGACCTGAACCAAATTTGGATCCTTTAAGGTGGCATGAAACACATAAGGTGGACTTAAAATACAGCCATCTGGCTGAGTTCTTTAGGCCTAGCACTATTATGCACTTAATAATAGTATAAATATGTTTTTAAACTTTTATATACATTAGCAAATGAAAATAAGGCAGTGATTTGATTTACAGTGATGGTTTGGAATGTAACCACCAAGGTGGCATGAAACACATAAGGTGAACTTAAAATACAGCCATCTGGCTGAGTTCTTTAGGCCTAGCACTATTGTGCACTTAATAATAGTATAAATATGTTTTTAAACTTTTATATGCATTAGCAAATGAAAATAAGGCAGTGATTTGATTTACAGTGATGGTTTGGAATGTAACCACAATAACAAGGTATGTCAGTTTTGAACGTTATATGAACTGCCTGTAACACTAATTTAATAACTAAATATACAGCACACTTGGCAGTAGTGACTTCAAAAGTATTTTATTTAACAAACGAAGTACTTTCGGTCTATCTACTATATTTAAATAAAATACTTTTGAAGTCACTACTGCCAAGTGTGCTGTATATTTAGTTATTAACAAGGTATGCTTGTACATGTATTAATTGGTTTGAATCTGATGTCATAAATGATGTTTATGGAAGATTTATATTGTAAACATCTTTAAAATTTTCATCTGTAACTTTTTACATTATATTTATTATATAATATTCTTAGTATTCAAAATATTTTTATATAATCAATAAGATATTTTATTTTTTTATTAAAATCAATGAAAAACAAACTGATCACAAATATTACTATTTCCTTATTGAAATATAAAATAATGTATTTCATAGTATTTTTGTAAACTCCTAATCATCATATATTTTATAAAAATGCAGAAATCCATTACGAAATTAAGATATAAATTCCATATCTGGAAACCTAATAATAGTATTACAGTTCAACATATTACTGTATAACTTGAATACATAGTTCCAAATTAGAATCCTTGTTCTCTATAACAGAATTGGGTATATTGAATGTTATATTTTACTGTTTACAACTTTTATAGTTCAACATATTATTACTGTATAACTTGAATACATAGTTCCAAATTAGAATCTTTGTTCTCTATAACAGAATTGGGTATATTGAATGTTATATTTTACTGTTTACAACTTTTCTGATTCTGTCGGGAAATTTAAGATATTGTAATAATTGAGAGCAATGCAAGCATTGTGCTTTTGCTGGCATTCAAGCATAAACCAAATAATTTTACATAAAAACAGATTCAGACTCAAATATTTCATCGTATTGTTAAGAACCTGAATAGATAAATACAACTCGTTTCTAAGGGTTTCTAAATATATATCAAATCATTGGCAAAGTACTCTTTAATAATTTAAAATATTTAAATAAACTGGGTGAAAACAATAGCGACATTTCAAGTCAATGAATGCAGTTTTATTTATTATTAATGACCCGAAGGCTCGCCAAGTTTTGATTCAAATATTGTACTGATACATTAAAATGTGTATACCGTAATTACGATCTGAATGAAGTAACTCAAACATCTTGATAACTTTCAGAAATTTCATTCGTTCTCAATTATGTTTCATTCTTTCGCAAAAGCTTAAGAGTAAATTCGATCACTTACATCTTCCCTCTTATACTCTGGCGAAATGTTTGAGTTGTCCATGACTGATCGCCTGAACTATCTGCCATTCTAATTTATTTAACTATTTTTGATAAAGAAACAAAGAATTAGAAATAACCTAAACGTATACCATCAAGATCTAAATAATCACTTAATACCCTCTGGTGGACGTTGCTAATTTAGAAACAGTATTTGATTTTTCAAAGAAAATTACATCGATTAATAAAAACTATATAACATTTATTATAAACTTTTATTAATATTTTATTATTATTTATTTCTCTATTAAAATGAGTAGCAAAATTGAATTACTTAAAATGTTTCGAAATGTCGTAAATCTAATATATATTATTATTCTAGTAATTACATTATTTCATAGCTCTTTTGCAACATATCAAAGTTGTTTTGAAATTTTGAAACAGATGTAATGTTATTAAAGTTCAAAAACTTAACATAAATCAATTCGCAGGACTTCATTTTGAAATAACGTTAATTAACTTCTAATAAAATTTCGAATAAATATATTATTATTATAAAACGCTAATAATATTTAATATTTTTCACAACAAAACAATTTTTCTCTCTTTTATTCTTTTTATAAGAATTTTTAATATTTTGGAAAAGTTACTAATAATGCTTCATGAGCTCTTCAAAAACCAAACTGATTAACTCCACTTTCTGTAAATTTCTTAATTTTAATACCTGATAATATTTTGGAAAAGTTACTAATAATGCTTCATGAACTCTTCAAAAACCAAACTGATTAACTCCACTTTCTGTAAATTTCTTAATTTTAATACCTGAGCACATAATTGTAATAATCATGAATCAGTTTGGCTTTCTGAGAGGCTTAAATGGTGATCATAAATATAGAGACTTTCAGAGAAAATGCGAGGCCCAGGGTAACTAATATTTTGAAGGTCCTTCAAAAAATAAAACATACAAATATACAGTAGTAAATGTACAAAAAAAGTGATAGAGAACTTCAAATTTTAACAAACATTAAAGCTTGAACATTGAACAGTATAAAAATATACAAAAATATTTTTTCTAACATACTGAATTATAAACTGAGGCCCCCAAAATCGTGAAGCTCGGAGCAGTTGTTCTTGCCCCCTCTCTGATAGCCACTGATCATATCCATATGCAAAAGTGGATTCCAATTGGATAGATTTCAGGAAATATGAAATTGAACTATCGGGATCAGGCCAGAATTACATAATGTTACGCTACAGACAATATTCAAATTAGTATCCCTTCCCGTCATCTATCTTTACCAACGAGCTAGAATATACTATACTCCGTCTCACTCTCAACTGATAGTGACGTCACGCGATCTTCGGTTGTAACAGCCAGAATTACATAATGTTATGCTACAGACAATATTCAAATTAGTATCCCGTCCCGTCATCTATCTTTACCAACGAGCTAGAATATACTAAATAGAGTGGCAATCACAACGCCATCTTTGAAACAGTTGAACTAGAGTCCGCCAAATAATATATCAACAAATGGGCGTGGTTAAAGGTGAGAGTGGCAATCACAACGCCATCTTTAAAACAGTTGAACTAGAGTCCGCCAAATAATATATCAACAAATGGGCGTGGTTAAAGGTGCGTTGTATCCGAAGGTGGAAATTTACATATAAATTCTTTATTCGTACCAATTACCAATTACATTTGTAGGTAACCCCTTTAAATAAACAAATCTATACACAAATCATTAACCGTTCTTGCAGCTCGGATCCGGAATGAATTCATACGTTTGCTATTGCGGTTCACTGGAATATTATGTAACCTATGATGCTTTGTTATCTTTTGTGGGATACTGAGTTCCAAATATGCAGTGTTATTTCTCCCTATTAATGAGTCCTTAAACAACTTAATATCCTGTTTTTAAGCAGTTGAGCGAAAGATGACAACTTAATTTCCTTTGGATTAGTAGCAATCATTTGTATGATATCGCGTGTAACTGTATCCAATTTAGCCTTTAATTTATTTAAATAGGAATCTGGTGCTGATGCGTAAACGGCCACACCGTAAATCACTATACTATAAATTGCATTATTGCATTGATATAAGCCTTGCATAGATAGTTGTGTCTTAAAAATCTTAAATTTTCTCCATGCTATACCTATATACGACGACAATTTCTGCATTAAATATTCTATATGAAATTTGAACGATAATATACTGTCAAAGATGATTCCTAGATCTCGACATTTTTCTACAAATGTGATCCCACTCTGATAGACGTTAACAACATCCAAATCAACGCACCATTAACCACGCCCATTTGATGTAAATTTCATGAATTTTGTTTTATCCTGATTGACGCACATATTACTTTCTTGTAATCATATATATACTGAATTAAGTCATTTATTAATTGTGGGAAGTTCGAGATAAAAAGTTTGATGTCGTCAGCGTAGCACAACATCTCTGATTCAGTAATATGACAAATTTCATTCATATACAGCACAAACAATAACGGACTAAGTGATGATCCCTGTAGAAGGCAACTGTTGAAATAAATTCACATTTTGTCATATTATTAATACTTATTCTGTATATTCTGTTCTACAAAAAGACCACTGTCCAATAAATAAAGCCATAATCGATACTGTAATCGTTCTGCAGTCTAAGACTTAACAACTTCATACTTATTGTATCAAACGCTGCAGAGAGATCAAGATATGCTGTTTATGTTGGCCTATGAAGTTCGAAATTAGTGTATATTTTGTCTTCAAAGTCTATTAAATTTGTAACTGTCGATCTGTTTTTCACTGCATAATATTGTTTAGGCGAAATTTGATGTTGAGTCATAAATTGTAAATATTTTAGGATAATTTTCTCTGGCCAAGAGTTCATCTTGCTAAAATTTAATTAAAGGGAGCTCTTAAAAAAGCAATAATATTAAATAGACAAATTTTTTCAGTTTTTCGATATTAATTATTGGTATATATAATTGCACAATTTCGATCGAGTATCTTAATTGTCTAATCCAGCAATCTCCAAAATATTTTAATCATAACACCCTTTTATCAGTAAAGAAAAATAGCGCGCATCCTGTATAATAGACACGAATTGCGATCACGATGATTACGACGAGCAAGAAAACTACGCATCCACCTGAAAATTGCTTATACACTCCAGGGGATGCGCACACCACACTTTGGAGCTCACTAGTCTAGTCTGCAATCAATAAATTTCATATGTAATTATTTTTTTTAAACTGTGTTTGATTGGCGCTTTTTTCGTTTATTTTTCTGTATCATTAACTATTTCTAATATTGTAATAATCAGTAATCTTAGTATATATCAGTGTGTGTGTATATATATATATGAATATATCTAAAATAATTTTTTTGTTTGTATAATTATTTTAAAAGTATATTGCAATATATAAAATAAAATATGCCTTTAAAAAAAGAATTCAACGTTCCTTGTTAAGATTTTTCCAAGTTCCTTGTTTTAAACTGGATAAATGCCATAAATCATAAGACTTGAAATTACTTTCATTTAAAAAAAGTATTACATTCTTTTTTAATTTTATGATATATTGTTAAAATAATAGATGAAGTAGATTTCATATAGATTACGAAAAATAACCATGGAAAATTTTCCTGGATTATTTTGTTTTATAATTTATGCCCCCGGTATCTAAAATATACTAACTTTTCGCGAGTTAAAAACGCTATGCTTAATAGAATTCGAAAAACTTACCTTTATAGTCATTTATATTTAACTGTTATTTATTTTTTATATAGAACCAAGTTTTTATAACTATTTTATATAAAGAATAAATGATGTCTAAGTTTTTTATAAAACTGAAATCTATCCAGCGAAACGTATTACGGTATATCCGTTTCCCAGATAAAAAAAAAATTAATAAAAAAATACAAATTTAGTTTTGATGTTTAATCGATTGAGCAGAACTGATGATATTTCGCTTAAATTACTTGGGGAAAAAAAACACAAAGAACTAAATGTAAAGAAGAAAAAATATTTTCACATTCCAAAAAAGATTATTGTTTATTTTTAAGATAAGTTTATTTTCAAGCAAGCAAGAGGATTTTACATTTCTAATAAATTTAATTAGAACTTTCTTAATTACGTAAAAACTACACGAAATTGCTGTAATTTAGAAAATACAGAAATCCCCTCGCGACGATTTGGCAAACTAAATGATGACGATGACGATTCGAGATGCTCTATTTATCAAGTTTATAACATATTTTCCACCTACAACAGATGGCGCCGCATAAAAGAGCATGCAAACTAATGTTTATTTTTTGAATTTACTTGACAAATATTATAAATAAATAAATTTCAGTAGTATAGAAGAATTTTTTGGTTATGCAATGTCAAATTTGAAAGAGGAAGTGATACATATAATGTAATAAGAAGACAGTCATTTGGACTACGCATTATTGAGGGGGGAAAGAAGAATAAGGAAAACGAAACGTTTCAGAACCAGTTGCGACGAAATGGCGTCATTTCATCTTTGGAAGAAAATAATCGATTCGAAGATAATTCATCAACCATAAGGTAAATATCAATTTCATCCACATTATATTAAATTAATGTAAACAAACAAATTTTAACTATTTTCTACTAAGATATATACCTCGATATGCTCCTCTGTTTGTATTTGAAGGTCTAAAAAATGCATTAGTTTAGATACACATTTTTTTTTTTTACTTAAAAAATTTTTATCGACTACAATATATTGTATGTGCATTCCTTCCTGCAAACTCGAATTGAATTTATACTTTATAGATGCTTAGAAATGCTTGGAATCGAATAATTTAAACAATTTTTTTAAACAAGATATACGCAAATTTGGGATTTATATGGTCAATTAAAATCTGTAATGAACTTGTATAAAGCTTTATTTAATTATAAAGAATATTATAATTTACTACTAATTTTAATGATTTTTAGAAAAAGTATAGAAATATAAGTGATTCGAACAAGCAGATCAATTTTTTCTGTATTTTATTATTTCCTTGTTCCATCTTAGCTGGTTAATTTAATTCATAGATAATGCTACGTTTTCCCCCTTCATTTTTCATTTGTAAATACAGTATACCATTATACCTTTGCTTATTATAACTGGATCCAAAGTAGGTTTTTGAATATAATTATTTATTAAGTAATAGAAATTATGAAATTGCATATACTGTAGCTATCCTTGTATATATTTTGATTTTTCATTTCCAATAAATTATTTTAAAATTTCACGATTTTTATTATTTTTAATAATAGAAGAAAAACTTTTAGTATAAACTTTTCTGTAGGGAAAAAATTGATAATGTATTTATGAATTTACAATATAGCCTATGTATAATTATTAAAGTGGAAAGTATTTAATAGAAATAAATTAAAATTTGTAAAATAATTAGAATTGTCTGTATTATGCACTATTGATTTTCATATATAAATGATTTTTACATTACTAAGCATTAATAAACATTTTTTTAAATATTAATACTTTTGAATATGGAATATTGATCTAAGCTGCTATAATATCTATGCAAATTTAAAAACAAACTCAAAGTAGTGTAAATAAAATTATATATAATATAAGGTTATAATTTTCTCTCTATATATATAATTATATTTGCTGAAAATATTTTTTTAATAATAAAAGATTAAGATTTTAGTTTTTTAAGTACACATTAATTTAATCCTGATTTTATTTAAATTCGTGTGAAAAGACTATTTTAAGTAAAATTATCAGAAAAAAAATTCAAAAATTACAATTAAATTATTTTAATAACGTTTAATTAAAATTGAAATTTTTGATAAAAAAACGGAACTTATGGAATTATTCTGTTTGCAATTTTATTTGATATTTTATTTAATAAATAACTATACACTCTACATTTATATTATGCCATATTTTATAATTATAAACATAACAAATAGAAAAAATATCTAATATTATAGAAAGATTTAAACAATTTTATTCATTAAACATAATATGCAAATTGTATAATGTTTAATATTGAAGTAGAGAATTTTAAAATTGAAAAAAGAAACCTCGAAAATAAAATTCCATATCGTTTTTATAAATATTAAATTATGAAAAAGAGAGAATATTTCTATAATCATTTAAAGTTATCAATGAAATATAATCAAAAATAAATAAATCAATATTAATTTAAATTTAATTTTATTTAAATCCATTGATTTCCAGTTTTACGACAATAAAATGCCTAATATGCTTTAAAAAATCAAAAATCTGCAAATATTAAAAAATATAACAAAAAAAAAAAATATTTTTTAATAAATTTTTTCGAATAAACATTATTTTTAAATATTTACAGATTCATACTATAAAATGATTTTTTTTATTAGAATACAATTACGATGATAATATAAAATACGTATTTTTAAATGAATATAGCATTTTTATTAGCCATTTTTAAAATTACTTTTATTTACTCTTATAACTATTACAATAATTATAAATTATATAGTATTCAATCGGAATATTTATTTTGAGATAAAAATTTATTTTTATATATAAATATTTACCTCAAATAAGAACTATAAATGACTAAAGGTAATTTTTCATAATTTTATTTGGAACCGGCGATAGACTTAATTAGCGTGAATCTTCACACTTTGCTACACTTAACATCCGTTTGGCTTTCCAGTTCATTCGAAAATTTATAAAAAAAAACTTACATTAAATTTTATTCGAAAATATATATTATCAGAAAAATAAATTTGTACAGAAAACTAGATAAACAGAATACTGTACTTTGTTACTAATGTTCAGTTCGGTAGTTTAAACGATTAAATTACAAACCAGATTTTATACAATTATTTTTATTTCAACCATTATCTTATTTCTTTATTTGTTGACAGTTTTACACATGGCTGATCATAACGTATGAGATATAGTAACCTCCGTATTTATTGAAGCGCTTCATTTTGGGTCAAATATGATATGGTTGACCTAAATATTTCACTTTCAAATTTGATTTTATCAGTGAAGATTAATTAAAAGTAGTGAAAGTCGTTTCTACTTAAAAACAATTATAATTTTGTTTAAAATATGCTGAATACCGTATAGTTTTAATACAGATCGATCGGATTAAGTTACAGTATTTAAAATCATCCGAATTTTAACTGTTACAGGATATTGGTCTTAGAAGGTTTCACTATTCTAAAATCAATAAAGCTGATCCTCCTAAAAATAATGCGATGTTTTTTTCCTTTATTCAGTTTCAATAATACTGTATTTATGAATTAAAAAATGCGAGAGATAAAAACTCATCGTTAATTTAATCAGCTGAAAAAATATAGTTAGGTTCCATGTTTTCTTTAGATTCTATATAGTATATTGATTTAAACATCATTTTCAGTTTACACATTCAGAATGTGTGAAATATATCTAAGCTGAGCTTTGCATAATACAGTACTCACTGCCTTCACAGTCCAACACGCTTTATTTCGACCGTATCGTTTCGATAAATAACATGTTGAGATCGGTCATCGAACTTTTTAATGACTTCAAATTCGGTTCACGACAGACAAATTATCGAGAAAAAAGCAGGCTTAACAAATGACTGTCCAGTCTTTGTTTCTCACAACAGCACAAATTTTTTCATTAATTTAAAACATAATTTTCAAAGTCAGTTTTAGCTTCTTTAATTCTGTAAATACAGCAACATTTTAAGATATATTTTTGCAAACAATTTTCCTTTTGATAATTCGCAAGAAATTTTGTTTACAAATCTATCAAAAGAATTTTCAATTAAAAATATATAATAATTTTATTATTCATAAACTATTATTAATGTGTATTTAATAAAATATTAAGCATTTTCACAATAGAAGAAAAAAACAGTATAATAATTGTTCATGATGTTTAAGATAGATGGCGCTGTAGATTTGTTGTTGGTTCAAGGCGTTGATGTTAAGTAATCTTCCGTTGGATGGTTTTTAAACTGTTTTAAGAATCAGATAATTTGATATATATCAATTTTTGTAATCCAATTAGAAAAATAATTACGATGACAAGAATGTTTAACAAAAGTTATTCGTATTCCAGCATATCAGACAAAGGATGTCGTGCACGTGCTTGTTGCTGTGGAGACGGTGAGTTACATTGAAATTCATCGTTTTATGACTACTGTATATTGATTGCGAAGATTGAATAAGAAAAGTGATTTCTTATTAAATGAACATAAACAAAAATGCGAAATTTGATTATTTTGTTGATTCATTTTGTTAATATATGAATAGATAATTTTTATTTAACTTTTGAAGATATAACAAACTTTAAAGTAGTGTATTAATATATTTTATTGATTATGATAATTATAAGAAAACACCAAATATTGATTTCAAGTAGTTTATTATATAATGTAACATTTTGTTTTTTCTGAAAACAAAATGTAATGAATTGTATAGTACCAGTTTAAAAAGAAACTACTATATTGACAAAATACAGTATATTTATTCTTACCATTTATAAAATAAATCTGATACATCATGTGTATTCTGATGAATTTAAATATTACATGGCTATAATTCTTGTTATACTATATAAAAAAAAATCCAGATGATTACAAGTGTTTAGATTCAAATCATTTTAAATCTGCTTTTAATATACCATCCTGCATACTTTCCTTAATGTGCTATTTATCATTCATATAAATGTACTTTATTATATAAATTGACAACTCAAAGTAATACCAATTATATATCCAAATAAAATATTGTAGTAAACATTAAAAATATCATAGGCTTATAACAGTTTAAGTATAAAACTTTAAAATTATTATAAATAAATATACAAAACTAAATTACATCATTCATTTAATTGATGTCAAGCCTAAAACATTTTTGTGTCAAAAAAACAATAACTTTAAAAACAAATTCAAATTGTTGTGTTCAAAAATAGGATTCAAACTTATTTCAGATTATTTTTAATGAGAATTAATGACAGATCATTCTGAAAATAAGAAATCTATGGAGATGATGATGATGATGATAAAAATCTAAATCAATTAAAATAGTTAATGCTGCTATTAAAGAGATTATCAATTATTTGTATATTTTTAAGAATATTGCATTTAGTTAAATGAGTAAATATAATAAGTTGTGAAAGTATTAGTCTGGTCTTTAACAGCAATAATTTGTCTTTAATATTTTATCACTATTTTTCTGTCTTTCATGTAACCATATTAAGAAATAATCAAGGAAAAGTTATAATAGTAGATTGAGTTCTAACTGGGAAAATTTTATTAAAATATCTATAGTAAACATAACAATCAGCTTTCACTTAAGAAATAAAAATATACATATATTTCTTAATTGGAACTGACTTATATTTACTAGATATTTTAATAAATTGTATTTTGATTCTGAGTCTCTTTTTAGTTATTAACACCTCAAATGTTGAACATTTGACAAGAAAGATTTATGATTATTGCCAATCATAAGCTCTTAAACTAAAAATCTAAATTCTAAATAGAAAACAATTAAAAATATATTTTATGGCATAATTGTAATTATTTTCAATTTGCATATATCTTGTTAAAAAATTCAATTTGATTGAGTGCAAATAACTGAAATGTGATTCCAGGGAAAATAAGATGAAAGATATTCTGTTTTCTATGTATAGGCAATTTTCAACTTACATAGATCTGATATTCATAGATCCATATTTATATAAGGTTAGTTTATATTTATATAAGGCAGTAGAGCATTGATTATCTGAATTAATTGGGATTAATATTGTTTGGTTAATCAAAAACAGTAGTTTGAATAATCAAACATTTATAACAATAATCAGTTTATACAAAAAAGCATGTAATTAGACCTGCAGTTAAATTATAATACACAAAATTATTACTATTATATTTTAAAATGCAAAATATTATAAAAAATAATTAATTTAGGAAATGATTTGTAAATAATAATCAAAATATTCAAACAATAATTAAAACCAGTATTTTGATTTTTAACAAATTATTTCTACAGTATACTACATATATCTTCAAATAATCAGAAATAAATGATTAAATAACAGGATTGATACTTCAGCATAGCATCAGTGTGCTAAAAGTATATATGAGCCGTTTTCTTTGAAAGTGGTATAAGTCCATTTTTAACAAAAAGTTAGTTAATGATAACAATGAATGCAATTTGCTATGAGCTTTTTATCTGTAAACAGTTCCCAAAAAAATCCTTCAAAATTTTCATCATTTTGTCAATATAAATTTATGTATTTAATGAAATTACAAATATAATTACTTTGAAAGTGGTGTAAGTCCACTTTCCGCAAAGACATAATATTTAGTTCAAAAATTATATTACATAATTTCTCTGCTTCATTTTTATATTGTGTGACTGGGTCACACAATATATGTCTGTTATATTAATGACATAAAAAAATGAAACGGGATGATTTTGTTTTGACGAAACCACTAAAAAATGCAATTCTAAGAAGACGAAAAAATATTAATGGTGAAGAGGTAAATTGGCTGAAGATATGTTGGATAAGGGTTTTAAAAAACAAACCATATACAATTCTGTATAAAACTTCATTTCATGAAAATGCGGAGTTTAAAACACTACATTTATCCTGGACGAGGAAGACCACGAAAAATTGAAAATATAATACTACCACCTTTATATCATCATGCCAGGCCCATCAAATCTGAAAAATTCAACGATATGATGGATCTACTACCTTATATTCCTCTAATAAGTTTTTGGAAATAGTCATCATGACTATTTCCAAAAACTTTCTCATAATGATAAAAATAAAAATGGCACATATTAATATAAAGTTGTAATTAAAGTAATTTAAATGGCATTACCTGAAAGTTATATCAATAAAAGTTTAATTATTTAAATTTTACCCATAATTTTTGATAGACATATTTACTAGTTGAAAATAATGAGTGTGAAAAAATAATTAAATAGTATGTTAAACAAATGGATATGATTTGTTCCATATTTCAGTATAAGAAAAATTTTATTAAAATTAATAATAATAATTCATAAAAGTAAAAAGTTAAATTATTTTATTTTTAAATAGATACTCAAAAGAAGTAATGCTACGAATTGCTGAACTTAATAAAGCTATGGAAAACTCTGTATATGAAGAAGAAGAAAAAGAAGAAGAAGAAAAATCATCATCAACAGCTTTTAAAAGTTTGCTATTAATAATTATTAGTTTTTATTTAAATCATAAAAAATATTCACATAAAGTAAAATATTCTTTTAAAGTAAATATTTTTTGAAATTACTTTTTCCAAAAAATAATTTCAAAAAAGTAGAAAAATTTTTAAAATTTTCTAACTATAAAATATTATATTAAGTTACAACTCTAAAGTGAGTAACTAAATTAAATGAATATATAATCCTATTATTATTAACATGTTGCTGTCCAGCCAGGGTATAAAGCAGAGTCAAATTTAGATCATCACAATAGACTGGATTTTTACAATGTTTTTTAATCTGTTTGTTGTTTGACATAAACTAATCTTGTTACTTTTTGGTTGAAGAAAATTTTCTGTTTTAATTTTTAAAAACTAAGAGAACTTATTTCATATAATAGAAATGAATCTTGTATTATATGTTATAAATTTATAATTGATTATCAAAAAGTGATTATTGGTAGTTAATTTATATTGCAAAGGTGAAAAATTAAAAATATTTTATTATAATTATAAGTAATTAGTTTTAATCATTTAAGCCTACAGGTTTTTTCATTACTTTCTTCTTTAATATTTTTAGGAGATAGTAGTTAAGATAATTGATATTTAGATAATCAAAGCTCTACAATATTTTTGTTGCAATAAAGATTTTTCATTCATTTATTTATTTTTTATTTCATTAAAATATTATAGTTATTATCTGACATATATGTAGTGTAGTCATAAATTCCTTCATAAAATTCAAATAGTTCTAAATACCATGAGAATGGAAAATACACAAGTCACATATTCACATGCCTTCACTGCTATGTTATCTACTTGTAAACAAAAGATTTTTCCAGAATCTTTAATAGAAGAAAAATGTTGCAAAAACAATCTTGTTGGAATATACTTTTGCAGCTACATTTAGTAAGAAAGAAACCATGTAAAATTTTTAAGTTGCTAAAAAAAATAGGAATTGGAAGAAGCACAGTATATGATGATATAAATAGGTATATGGAGACAGATAGTGTTATTGATAGAAAATGATCCAGTAGATCAAGTCAAAAAAAGCCATTAATGCTCTGTGTACAAATTCAGTAAAATCTTTGTTGCAACCAAAAGAAATTAGTTCTGCAAATGAACATGTCAAGGTCAGCTGTTTGGAGAGCCTTAAAACAATATTTTAAATGTAAAGCTTTAAAGCAAAGGATATGCCATTTTTTTAAGTGTTCAGCAAAAAAAAGAATCAAGTCGAGAAGTTTGGCATTATTGAAGTGATACACTGCTGATGGCTACAGAAACATTCTATTCACTGATGAGAAAATCTTTACTATTGAACAAAAGTTTAATAAGCAAACTGATTGCATTTTTGCTAAGTCAAGAGAAGTACTGGATCTAGAAGCTGGCTTCAGTGATGGTGTGGAATCGTTTGGCATGGAAAAGTGAAATTGCACTTTGTCCCACAAGGATGAAAGTGAATACAAAGAACTACATATATAAGAAATTCTAAAACTGAAAGTAAAACCATTGAACACTGGTCTTTTCATCCATATCAACTAGTCCTCTAACAAGACTCTGCTCTGTCACACAAGATCAAAGTTACCCAGAGATGGCTAATCCAACACATTCCAAACTTTATTTTCAGTGAAGAATGGCCCACTGCATCTCCAAATCTGAATCCACTGGATTACAGCATATGATTGAAATTGAAGCTAATGGTATATGTAAGACTCCACAGATAATCTAAAGAAAGCCCTTCTCTGTAAATGGGAGAAATTTCCTTTAGAGAATTTACATAAAGTAATAGATGAATGGCTAGGGAAATTAAGCAACTGCATCAAAGCAAGAGGAAATATCTTTGAGTGGCAAATCTAATATTTCTAATATATATGTCTCTTTAATATCCTAAAGAATTATTAAATTTATTTTCAAATTAAAACATTATGTGGGAATTTATGATCATACTGAACTTATGTAAAAACTTTCTAAATTTTTTTTGAGATATAGAGCATAAAAATTTATTGTACTTGCAAGATACAAATCCAAATATGTTGGTTTTTCAACATTTAAAATATTATATTTATTTATTTGGTGTACTGTTAAGCAGCATTGCAGAGTCGGATAGTAAATGATCCGACTCCGACTCCACCTTTAAAAGAAAAAATCCGAATCCGACTCTGACTCCACCTGTCAAATAAAATCCGACTCCGATTCCCAACTCCACTTTTCAAAAAAATCCGACTCCGACTCCAACTCCCGACTCCACCTTTTAAAAAAAATCCAACTCCGACTCCCAAAAATTTGTAAGATCTGACTCCACTCCTGCATAGTTAACTTTAATATTTTATTATTATAAGTGAATCTTCTGGCTACTTTATATTAATTTTATAGCACTTTGGTCCATACTTTCTTACAATTTTAAGAGATAGATCCAAAATTTGAGCTGTGTATAGGTTGTTACAATTTACAATATCAACAACTGAAATAACAATTAGCAACTTTAATACAAATTATAAAAAATTGAATTTTTGATATTAAAGGGCAAAATTTTAAACTATAACACACAGCAGTGATATAGGCACAAATAGACTAATGTAAAAATTGCTTGGAAACTCAAAAGCAATTTTAAACAGACTCATATGACACATAGTTGGACAGCAAGTGTAATTTAAAACAATTTGTATGGAACTGGGCACGAATATGTTAACAATTATGTATTATATACTCTGATTATCAAGGCCCCAGTATATGAGATCTTGTTTATATGAGAAAGGTGTAATTTGTAATGAAAATTAGATATATGAGCCTCTACCTTGCATTTAAAAGAAAACGAATAAGTAAAAATTTCTGTAACATTTAAATCTAATAATATACATATTGCTAATGTAGACAAATATATAAAGAATGCCGATGATATCAGAGACATCATGCAAACATGCTTCACATAAAACAAATTCCAAATTTTTCGAACTGTTTAATAAATATTTATTTACAATTTAAAATGCCTATTTCTTTTAAATACTAAACTAAGTGGTTTATTTTGTTGATGTGAACATAAAATAAATTCTTAAAAAAAAAAATTGTAATTAAAATCTGAATATCATATGTTAGTTTTATAAGCACCTTCTAAATTTGGATATTAAATTTTCAGAGAATGTTACATATACCAGTATCCCTTGATTTATAAACCTTGATTAATAAATTTTTGATTTAATGAACAGCATAAATCTATGTCAATTTTTTGTTTTGCAAGGAAATTGTTTCATCATCAATCAATTATCCATTGTAATTTGTTTAAATCAATATTTTTTCAAAAATTGGAAATGAATATTTTAATAAAGAAAAGAATCTAGGATGTTTAAAAATCTTTTAGATATCACATCTAAGATTAAAAAAAATTGATAATTACATATCATTTCTGGGTTGTGGATTAACCCAGGATAATTGGAAATCTACTGAATCAAATTTACTAGTATACCATTGATTTTAAGATAACATTCACTCATATTTTCATTAGAGGATCCAATATCAAAATCCAGTGCTTGGATTATGCTGATAATGAGTATTTGTAATTTACTATATTTTTCAAAAGATTTTACAATTTTATAAAACTATTTAACTTCATAAAACCATGATTTAATTTGAGAAATGTTTTTGATATGTAACTGCAACTATCATTAGCTTATAAAAGAATACCAATAATAATAAAAAAGAATATATCTTTCTTTCTAAATTTCAAAAATTCAAAATAGTCGCATGCTACAGCTAAAATATAAGGTCAGATTAATTTAGCTTTTTCTTTTGAAGAAAAATTTTCAGAGATAAAAATAAATGACATATTCATAGTAGAAATGATTAACAACAACAAAAAATATGTATATTATGGAAACCTACACATATTTTTTGTTGTTGATTAATCATTTCTACTTTAAGTAATATCATTTATTTTTGTCTTGGAAAATTTTTCTTCTGATTTAATTTGGCCTTATGTTCTAGCCATCATATGAAAAGACATACAGTGTGGGAACACAGCTACAGCACTTGCAATAAGAGTGATTGAAAGTAATTTAGAAATAAAATAGCAGGATGCTGAAGTAATAAAGAAGGCTAGTGTAGGTATACAAGGGAACATGATGGAGACATTACAAATGCTTGAAAGCTTAAAACAAACTGAATTAATTTATGTGAGTTACTAGATTAAATACAGCTCATTAGCAAGTATGGATTTTATTTAGCATAACGTTTTCGGACTGTATTAGTCCCTCATCAGTGCTGCTAAACATTACAAAAGAACATCGACATATAATAGAACATCATCGTTATAAATCTTGATAAATCAAAAAAATGATTTATAACGATGATGTTCTATTATATGTCGATGTTCTTTTGTAATGTTTAGCAGCACTGATGAGGGACTAATACAGTCCGAAAACGTTATGCTGAATAAAATCCATACTTGCTAATGAGCTGTATTTAATCTAGTATGGTATTAAGCAAGTAATCTTTAATATTTATGTGAGTTGTTCCAATTGTCGAAAGTGTGAAAATGGGCTATGCACATTTGACTGAAATATAAAAAGGGTGTTGTTTAATGAGATGGGTTTGTTGTGTAATGCAATTATAATATGGTATACTGTACATTAATTATTTAAAGTACAGTACAATTAATTTAAATACATATAAATGATATATAAGACTAATGAATTAAAAAATGTGATCTAATTTCATGCATTTTAATTATTAATCAAATAGTAATAGTTTTGATGTAAGCTTAACATCATAACTGTATTTATCAATACAATGTATTACAGGTAGGCCTCGATTAGCGCGAATAATTGGTTCCACGAATTTCTCGCGCTAATCAAAGTATTAACTCTATGGAAAATATGGTAATTGGTTCTTGCTTTGTGAGATTCCGGCCATTAGCTAACTTCACAATGAATAACTCTTAAACA
>AYEL01086448.1:0-37206 GCA_000484575.1 Olivierus martensii
GTGAGAAAAAGTTATTTATTATTTTTATGCATTATTTAATGCATTTTATTTAATATATATAGGAAAAAATATATATAAAATAACTGAATATTCTTAAATATTCTATTATTGATTATCGATTTTTTAGATTTTATCATTTACAGTATATTTTTATTATGTATATTTCATTCAAAAAAGTATTGGCAATATGACCTACATATAAATATAAACAGTGAAACAGGTTTATGAATCATGTCATACAAATTTATTACTATAATATTATATATTAAACTGAATATACACATTTTTAATACTATACTTTTTATTTTATTTTTAGGTCTTTATGCTGATAAATTATCAAGATACAGAAGAACTTTTATTAATTTTTAGTTTATCCAATTTGTCTTTATAGATTTAAATAAAAAAAGTTTGGCAGGATTGTATATTGTATATATTATTATTTACATATTTTTACATAAAACAATCTTTTTTCTATATAATCCTTGGAAAATTAACTTGAAAAAACTAGTCATTCTTGTTTATAACTTAAATATTGCAATCAGCTGTTATGCAATAGTAAAGATCAAGTTGTTCAGATATATTGAACCCAATGACCATTCATTGGAGAGAATCACTTGAAATTGGAATAATTATCTTATTTTAAAACAATTATCATTCTCAAGGAGATAGGCTTATTTATCCTATCTTTGATTTACTTACTAGTTTAAAAAATATGCAAAAGGAAATCTCAGGCAAAAAAAATTATCAATAATATTTACAGATATTTCCCCCTTCTGAACTCTTTTTCTCTGATAAGAACTTATTTATATTTTTGTAAGAAAATTTCCTTGAGGGATTGTTTAAAGAATTTAATTTTAGACAAATTTTAAATTTTTGTAAATTTGTTTATTTTAAAAAAAATTAATTTTTCTTAAATACATTTTAAAATACAATATTATATGATTTAATATATAAGTATCAAAATTGTTAATTTCTTTATAGCTAAAAAATATTAGAAATAAGATTAGTTTTTGAAAACTTTTTTAAATATTTTGTATTTTATTAAAAAATTTAAACAAATTAAATTATTAGTAATAGATATCAATTTTGACAATAAAACTCATATATTGAGAGACTGAATATCATCATTAAATTAAAATATCAAAAATAGGAATCATAATAGATTTGCTGATATTGATAACTTAAAAAATTTTAAGGAAAAATAACAGTGCAATTTTGTTAATTAGGTTTATTATATCAACAAAATTTAAGTAATTATTGAATATTCTAATATTTTGGAAATTTGAATTATTATTACAATAGTAAAATTTTTTTCTCCATAAAAGTTATCAAAAAAAATCTTGATAGGAAAAAAATTAATTCAGATCTTATCATTTAACAATAAATTTTAATAATTCCCTGATATAAGGGGAAATGTTTTTTTTTCTGATTTTATCTTTGAAAACTGAACAATATAAATTAATGAATTATCTTAAATCTCTCACTATGAATAGCGAGAGATTTAAGATATTCATTAATTTACAGTATATTGTTCAGTTTTCGTATATAATAGGCTCTAATAAAAGTATTTATATATTCGTTATCGCGAATATTAGAAGTATTTTATTTAATAAAATAAAATTCATATTAATCCGTAAAAATTGAGTGGGCATACTGAAAACGTTTATTTTTTTTACGAGAATTAATGAAAAAATAGTTTTTTTAAATAACTAATTTATTAAGAAATTCAGCCCCTAATAATTTTAATAGGTCTTGATCAAATCCAAATGGACAAATATATTTTAAAAAACGAAGTGGATGCTATTATAACGGATTGAATATTGATTGTCTCATCTGATAACTTTTAGTAGGATTTATAATATCTAAAGCAAACAGTTGTTTTTTTATTAAATAGATCCTATAAATTATCATCTTTGTCTACATCATTCATATCTTCTAAAGCAAACTGTTGTTTTTTTATTAAATAGATCCTATAAATTATCATCTTTGTCTACATCATTCATATCTGTTTTCCGTTCGTCCATATTCATAAATACTATTTCTACAAAAAACTTTTTCTTGATAATATAGTAGTCATAAAAATGGTGTCTAATTTTTTGAAGTCAGTTTAAATTCTATTTAAAATTTGTACTTTAAAATCTATATATATAGATTATGATTTATTATTTGTATATTTAATTATTACGTTTTCGCAAATAAATATTTAATATCAAATGGTAGTTGTTGCATTAACTTCAATCGAGATATAAGGAAAAGGTATATATTATAATACGTATTAAATTATCCTGTGCATAATTTTTGATTGAGATCAAGCTTAATTTCCGCGTAGTACCATTTTTTATATACAGGAAATGTCCTATAAAACTCAATGAGAAGAGATTTTCTACGGACGAGTTATCTTTTCATTCTTCGATTTTATAAATTTAAAAAAGTATATAAAATACGTTATAAGTTTATGAATTGTGTAAATATTTCGTCAGAACTTTATGCCAAATAACAAGAAGCAATTAAAGTTTCGAGTTCGTTTATAGGTTAGGCGATTGCTTCATAACATGCAACTTGCGTATCCCAACGACCTCGCCCATCTGTCACGTGTTGTTGCTATATTACCCGACGTTCCTTTCGAAACCGGCTATGGATTGCCGTTTTGTTCAAACTTTCATCTGTCCTGGCGGGAAACGAATTCAAAAGTTAGAGTCGAAACTCATCTTTGATGCATTCGAAAAAATAATAGTTTTTTTTAATTGAAGGATTCAATATGAATATAAATAGATTTTGTATAAAAAAGATTAATTTTTATAAAATTTTAATTTATGATTAATTTATTCTATAATTTTAAAACAGGATAAAAAAAGAGAGAGAGAGAGAAATATCAAATGTTGATGTTTAAATTTTAAATACATTTTTCTCTTTTTGAAAAATCAAAAGTTTTATTAATCGACTTTTTTGGATTGATCGGCTATCTTTTGGACTTGTCTTTTGTCTTATCTTCCCGTTACTTCGATTATGGATCGATTTATCTATTTTAGTACTAATAATTAGTCTATCAATCACAAATTAAGGGCATAAACTAATTGATTTGCAAGATTAAATCAATCACAAAAGTAACTAACTATACCATAAAACAATTTTATAAATTGGATTAATTGCAATTTTTTAGTCCATTTAATATCATTAAGTTATGTAAAATTAAAATTTTTAAGATTTAGTTGAACTAATTGGGTTTTTCTATTTATAAGGTTAATATGACTTTTTTAAATTACTAAGTTTTATTTTTAAAATGTAGTAATTTGAAGGTCAAATGTTAATTTTAAATTATAAAGTCTCTTTCTTTTCTAGAAAAGATTCTATTATACGAGAAAAATCGATTTTATGTCGAAATTTTTAGATAACAATTATGTTCGGTAATTGGGACTGAAGTTGAAAGAATTTATTATTTTCTCAAAGAAAATCTTTTTTGATAGAAAATTATAAAGAAATCTAACTTATGTGTATGAGAATTAAATAATAATAATAATAATTATTATTATTACTATCATATGAATTGCTAAAAGTAAATATTTATGCACATTCGTTAGACGAGTCTGTTAATAGAAAGCTGTAAATTATTCATATATTCAAATTAAAGCATTTATATATTTGAGAATTTTTTATCATTATTTTAAAAAACATATTGAAATTTAAGCAATAACATTCGACACTATATGAAAATAAAATAAATAAAATATTTTTTACGGGACCATCTAGAAATGTTTATAACTTTTCCCTTCGGGATGAAAAGAAATTTATGTCACTCGATTCTATCGATTCTATCCTTACAAATTTAAAAAAAATATATATTTACATTGCCTTAACAATTCATACAAAGCAGCAAAATTATGTCTGCATTTGCATGAATATTAACATATTGTAACATTTTTCCTGTTTCTTTACGTAACAGTTGAAAAACGAGTGAAAAAATATATTTAAATTTATTAAACATCCTACGAAAACTTTTAAGTTATGACAGCAAAGATGTCTTGTAATTAATGCATATCATATTTTTCTGTATCGAAGTCCAAATTTTTTTAAGATCTTATACATCAGATTTATTAAAAAGAATCAGTAATAAGACAACTTCCATCAATTATTCAATAAGTGGTAAGAATGATTAATAATATTGTGATTAAGAGAAAGGTGATCTTGCTGGCTGAATGTCAATGTCATTTATAAAATTATGATCCCGAAAGAATATTAATTATTAACTTTATTTATTATTAAATTGCATAAATATGCATAAAAATCGACACGTATAATGCATATAAATTTTTACTGTTTTTATGAGTTATAAAATTTAAATTAATAGGGAGGAAAAAGTAAACACGCTTAAGTCTTGTTTATGATAATTAAAAAAAGGAGTTTCAAAGGAAATTAAAACTAATTAATCCATTAATTCCGATCCGCTTAATCGCTCTTCGTTAAAATTTACTATTTTTGTAGTTTCAAACTGCGATAAAAAGTAACTTGTAGCAGCCATAAAAATTTTGGTGGAAAATATTTTAATGCATTCGATGTTCATTTGATTCCCAAACTTCTTTCTAAACATATTTTTTAAGTTATAAAATATTGTTTTCTTTTAAATACAGCAATTTTGTCTTAATCATTAAATGTTCAAGTTGAGAACGGTGCTTTTTTTAAAATTACTTACGACTAATTGTTTACGTCAATTTTTTATAAATAAAAATTTATCGTTCATTTGATTCCCAAACTTATTTCTAAACATATTTTTTAAGTTATAAAATATTGTTTTCTTTTAACTACAGCAATTTTGTCTTAATCATTAAATGTTCAAGTTGCGAACGGTGCTTTTTTTTAAAATTACTTACGACTAATTGTTTACGTCAATTTTTTATAAATAAAAATTTAATAGAAAAACTTTTCAAGATGGAAAATTCTTAGATGATGAAACGTTAACCTCAAGAAACTGAAATTCGATATTGAGAAAGATTGGTTATCAGTAAGAAACGAAAACAATTCTTTAGAGCAGTCACAAGCTGTCAGCACTTCTGAAATTTCACAGACTTCAGAAATATTAATGAATCATATATTTTGAATATAATTTCGATAAAATTTGACGAAGAAATGTTTCATTTTAACGCCCGAAACTCAACAATTTTGCCGTTTTAGATTGCTCATTTCGGCATATCAACGTTAAATATTTATCTTAGAATTATTATATAGCGAAGTTTAAAAATTAAAAAAAATATATTTCTTATAAATAAGTTTATAAATTTAATATATTTATAAAAATATATTACGATAAGAAGAAAGTCGATTGTTTTCTGTTATCGTAGAAGTGACAAATGACTTACCAAGAGCATTACAAAGAAGCATCTCCTCTCTCACAAATTTGAACAACTTTCTCTCCGTTTTCGGACTTAAATAACAAGCGCCAGATGGCGCTATCGGGAAAGGACCAATAGGCTTTTAGCAAACATATATTCGATTCGAATATTCAGTAAGCTTTCGGTTCAAAAATTTTATTTTTTAACTCTTCCAAGCGAAATTAATATATTAAAATATGCATTAGTATCCAAAAATGTGTTGTGTAACTTTATAACAGAACGAATACGTGCCGATATACTAGTTGCGGTCGGATGCGGCGGTCGTTATTTTCGTGCCGAATTTATCTGATTGTTACAGTTTAAAGAGTAAAATCCTGTTATTCCCAGCTTTAGAATTCATTTATGGTTAAGGCATATTGTTAAAACTCTCTTTAAAATTCTCTTTAAAAGAAAAAAAAGCAAAGCATATATAGCACAAATCTGTAAGAAGGTTGAAAGGCGAAAAGCCGATATTCATTATTGTTAAAAGGTAGAATAAATAGAATTTTAAAATATTTGCTTTAACTAGTCAATAGACTTTGAGTTCGTGAGAGAGATTTCGTGTTATTAAACTTTGATTTCGATATAAACATTCTCTTCTTTCGCACCAAGCAAACAAGATTATTTTATTAATTTGTGCCTAAATCCTTACGCCACATCTAAAATTTTCGAATTTCTTATCATTCGGTGATTCGTAAATAACAGGAAGATCGAATATGCCTCACAAATTTTGATTTATTGATTACAGCATATCTTATTTTCGATATTCAGATATAATCGCTCACTTGTCAGTTAGATTAAAGGATACTTTAAATTACTAAATCGATTAATGTGTATAAAATGAACAAAACTCGTTCAATTAACGAATAAAAAGGAAAATAATTTTTTGTCATTCAGTCTTATGTGATGTTAAAGATTATTTTTAATTCCATAAAACCATTGATTTTGTTTTTATTATTTTTTTGGCTTCGAGTGGTAAAGTGACTCCCGACAAAGATGCCATTAACTTAAAAAGTCAAAAATGCATTAATAGCATTATATTGTACCGAATAACAGGAAAATTCATGAAAGAAAGATTATGAAAAATAAAATACAATATAATGAAAGCTTATGGACATTTTACAGTTTTTTAATCAAACAAAACAAAGATAAATAAAGGTAAAAGTTTATTTAGAAATCTACAGAAATGAAAAAAAGCATTTTGAAATTTTTTTTTATCTTATAAAAGGATTTAAAATATTTAATTTTTTGCTCTGTAAATAAACTGTGAATTTTAATATTATATGTTATACTATTATAATACATAGTTTTGTATATATGATAAGTAATTAAATTTTATCTTGTAATCATAATTAATTATATCTGGATTATAAATATTAATAACAATGCATAAATGTTCATAAATATCAATGTTAGAGAACTATAGCTTCCTGTTGACATTGTAAACTTTTGATCCATTTCTTCTATCAAACATATATATATATATGCTTGTTGATAAATGATAGTTGAGTGCATCATTTTGAGTGACATCAAACATACTGTATATTGGTATAACAGAAAATATATCTCCTTCAAATATAGATCTAAGTTAGATGTATTATTGGGTCAATGCCAGCACAATTTTCAATGGAAACGTTCCCAGAAATGAATCTCATGCTTCATGGCATCTGTATAAACTATAAAACCTTAATACCAACTTTCTGCAAGTATATCCATTGCATAAATTTACTAAAATGTAAACAAAGTCGTTAAGTAGTAGCATTGTTAGGATTTTATGGTATAGATGACAAAAAGACTTTCAAATCTTCACTTAATAGATAGGCCTATAAACAGAATAATCCTTAAATTACTTGTGGATTTGGCACTAAAATTAACGTAATTCGAGATATTATTTCGAGAACAAAAGCATTCATTAAAGATATTCCTTTCAATAACATATATAAAAGAATCACATTTAAACTTACAGTATGTATTTACATCCCATTAGTAACACGAAACCATACGGAAGTTTAATGAATATCCATAATATAACAATCAAAAACGAAAATTTTCTATAATCCGTTATATAGATTTAATTAAAATCTAATAAATATTTATATTGGTCTATACTTTACTGTTTCGATGTTCTCTATTCATTCTGATATCTTGAACCAGATTTTTCGTGATGACTATTGCAACCAAGCATCAGATTTCTATCTCGATTATAAAATAATTCTTTCAATAAAATTTATGATAAAAGTAGCGAAGTCGATCATTCTTAACCTTAAAACTTATTGAATTTGACATTTAAGTAAAATTATTACAGGATTCGAATAAATGATCGTTGAATTTTATGGAAGAAGAAATACAGTGACTCTCATGGTTATTCGTACGAATAGTGAAATCTTTATTTATCCTTAATAATTTAATTAAAAAGTACTAATAAGTGATTCATTATTATTATTATTATTATTAAAGAATTGATGAATTTCCCCAATTTTTTTTTCCTAAAAATAATTGAAAATATAGAAAAAGTCTGATGATTTTTATAAAATTCTTTAATTAAAGTGAGTAGAAGTTTTTATAGTTACAGTATTTTTGTAAAATTTTTATTTGATCTATGAATAAATAAAAAAAGAAAAAGTCGAGTAATGTTTTCATTATTACACAATATCAAACAATACAGATTTTGCGGAAAATTCATTCAATTTTCAGCATATTTAGTGGAAAATTATTAAAATTAGTATATGCTTAAAAAAGTTTCGACGGAAGTTTATGATGTTAAAGGTTATTTTATTTTCATTGAAAGACGCAAATCTCTAATTACAGTAGCTAAATTTTTTTGCGATAATTACAGATAATAAATTAAGTATAATGCATAAACTCTTTCGGAAAATATATAATACAGTATTGTATATATTAAAAATAATTATAATATTTTAAGAAGCATATTACTTTACTTCTAAAGAAAATATCTTAAGAAAAAAAAATTTTCTTTAATAGGGAACTCTACATGTACAGTCGATTATGAAATTTTTTGTTTCTAAATAAAATTTAACGTGCGAATCCATTTTCTTTTAAATATAAAACATTTTATTATATATTTTTTTAAGATTTAGTTTTTGGGCAATCGATACAATAAATTTTTGGAACGTTTTAAAGAGAAACGATAAATTTATTAATCCATAATCAGCATGACAAAGACGTATTTATGGATTGGAGCGATACCCACCACTGATTCAAGAAGGATAAAACTGCTGTATCAGTTTTCTAGTGGTGTTTGGAATTGGTCACGTGATAAAAACTGTTGTTCGGTAATCTTAGGTATGGGAATGTTATGCAAGTACAGTAAAAGTAAAGAAAATATGTGGTAGAATGACGGTATCTTTAGTCGAACAAGACATATGCTACAGTATTATTCCTTATTAAGTTGGTTGGAGATTATATTAAGAAAAAATCATGGGAGTCAAGAAAATTATTAAAAGACATCAAAGCGCTAATAAACGCGCCAAGAAAGATTTGGATGAACTTAAACATGAAGTCGAAATGGTAAGTTCACAAAAAAAAAAAAATTATCAATATTTCGTTCTATTTGTTGTTTAATGATTTAAAATACTAATTATCTTCATGGATAAGCGTATGAACATTTCATTTTAAAGGTTGAACACACCATTAGACTGGAGGAGCTTTGTTTTCGATTAAATACAGATGTAGAACTGGTAAGACTTTTTTAAAAAAGAAAAAAAAAATAATAGAAAAACTAAATTTTATCTATAGACAACGAAAAATTAAAAATAAATTCTAGAATTAATTGATTTATTCAATTTTTTTATTTTTATATTTATTTGTATAATGTTAAAATTGATAATTATCTTATATCATAGATTCATATTAAATTATAAGTCAACTTTAATTAATTTTATTTGGGAGTTATCTAAGGAGAAAATTGTTATTTTGTAAATTCTGAATATATATTTGAATAAATATCATTTATGTTAGCACAAAAGAACCATATTATAAAGACGATAAAACTCTTAGAAGGTAGCTAAAAGTAATAACAACCAAAAAAGAAAATATTTTCAATATATGCCAGTTTGAATCAATGGTTTCTTGCTAAATGGAAGAAACCATTAAGAAATTCTCAGTAAGTTTAGAAATGATAATGTCACTTTAATCTACAGTCCTATACGATAAAGATTTCACTAGAATAATTTCGTAAACAGAAAAAAAGAACTTGTTTTTTTCTTTTACAAAATACTGTAAATATTATAAAATTAAAAATAAAAATAGGGTACAGTACACAATATTTGATTATTTAGCATTTTAAGTTTTAAATATTCAAAATTATATTTTTAAAATAATTTTCGATATATTAAGTGTGCAGAACTTTATTTCGAATTTGCATTTTGTTTTCTAAAGTTCTGGTAACTTAACTCTGAATACTAATTTTTCCAATTTAAATTTTCCGCAAGCATAAATATATTTCATTAAAATATTGAATAAAAATAAAATTACGAATAATTATGTAAAGTTTAATTATGCATATAACTGATGACAAAATATTTATAATTACTTAAAAAATAAGATTTTGTTTAGAAAGTTTGTTAGAGACGATAATGATATACAATACTATTACAGAAGGATATTGCACAATTAAAAGCAGTTGAATAATATTTATTCTCTAATTTAGTAATAAACAAATAAATAAATATTTGTAATACGATCTGTTCCTTAATATCAGATATCTTCAGTATAAATTTATTTTAAAAAAATGAAATTTTGAATCAATTAAGTAAAGCAAAATCACTTAACCAGGCCAAATAAAAAAATAAGAAACGTGTGAAAATTTCTTGCAACAGAAAATGCGATGAATCTATTGATATAACCATATTTATATTTACAGAATGGCAGTAACGGATTTTCGCATAGGAGTAGGAGGCATTTTCCTCGGGCCTCACATGCCCCACGCTCGCTTCAAGCCTTATTATGAACACCCTCGTGCAAACATAAGCTTTCAATAATTGATTTCAAAACTAGCCGACGTTCCCGGGAATTTCTGGCAAATCATTTGTAGTGAGATATTATTTGTCGTTTGCGAGATTTTCTGATAGTTATAAATTATATTCTACTTGTAAGCAAAGTTGGAAAAAATCAAATTCTACGGATGTAATAATGATGCCATAGTGACGTCATATATTGGAATTGGACTTAAAATTTTTGGCCCCCCGAAAAATATTATTCGGGCCCCTACCATAAAGAAAAATTTTATCTAGATATTTTTAATAGAAAAGAATAAAAATATTGCATCATTTAAAACACAATTGAAATTTTTCAAAAGAAAATATATTTAAAATTCTTCTTCCTGGATTTTAAATTTACAAAATCTCTAATTATCTTTTATTTCCATATTTTGGCTACTGCTCTTACCGCCGCACTGCTCTGATTCAATGAATGTTTCATTATTTAATTTTTATTGTATTATGTTGTTAATTTAAAAAAATGGTAAAGTATAGACAAAGAGGATTTGGACACTCTATAATTCTGGGCCCCCACATTGCGAGGTCCGGCGCATTTTAGTTCCGCCACTGCTTAATACAATGAGGTTTCGTGATATCATCAATTATATATCATACTGATATCAAACACTGGTGACGTTTTCGGATATCATCCATTGTTACATCATACATTGGATATATTGTGATGTCACACTCTGGTGATGTTCTGGAGCATCATTGATTGTTGCGTCGCACGTCGGAATTGCTTTGACGTCACACACTGATTTTGTTTTGGAACATCATTTGTTGTTGCGTGGTACATTAGAACAGGAGTGGCCAACTTGTTTGTCATTAAGATCGACTTTATATGTTAACAATAAGTTCGCGATCTACCTTCGAAATTCTTTGTTTGATGGTGAGAATAGAGATAGGAGCCAAAACCACATATCCCAAAACGACATTAGCCCAAAATGAGATATCCGGCAGCGGCGAAGGTTTCTTCCTTTCGTTTTACTCATAAATCTGAAACACAATACTTCACTTCAACTCTCACAACTATCAATTCATAGGCGCCATGTTGGAATCGTCAGCGAATTTAGAATTTTGTCTAAATGCTCAGCTGCTACCTGCTATTCTGTTTTGGGCCATACTGAGCAATAAAGCAAAAGTTTGGCTTTAGTTGTCTAGAGAAGGCACTATACAGTAAGAAAGTCATCCCATAACTTACGAAGATCAACTACAAATCGTCTCGCGATCGACCTGTTGACCAGCCTTGCATTAGAACATTTGTGATAACACTCATTGCTACGTCATAATGACGTCATGCATACACATACCGATATTTTATGACATCATCTACCATTACTTCATACGTCGAAGCTATTGTGACTTCGTTGCTACATCACAATTACGTCACAAAACGATGACATCACATGTCACAGTGATGTCATTGCACGTCATTTTGTGATGTTACATTGCTGATTCATGTGTCGTAACGTCATTGTTATGGCATATTGATATCACATTCTAATAACATTCTGGGATGTCGTCCATTGTTACGTCATACGGACGAAGTTTGTTACGTCATAATGATGTCACACACTACTGACGTTGGTAGTCATTCATTGTTACATTGTGGTAACGTCATGCTTGTGAGACCATGACGTCACCTCTACTTCATACTTTGCAATGTCAATAATAGTCAGAATAACGGGCTGAAATATTTAAACACATATTCTACGATTTGTCTAAAGAAATTTTTTAGAAATTTAAAACAAATCAATGTGAACACATCATAGTGCTCTTTCTCGTTATTTATTTCATTCAATTATATTTATAATTTTATTTCTCTTTGGATATGTTAAATTACATAAGTTAACACATATTAATAATATATATAGCATATATATAATATTTAAAAAATATATATTTTTAATTTATATTTGTGAGCATAATCTATACAGGGCTTGAGTATGGATAAAGCTAAGGAAATACTATTACGTGATGGTCCTAATGCTTTAACTCCTCCGAAACAAACTCCAGAATGGATAAAATTTTGCAAAACGCTCTTCGGTGGATTTTCTTTGCTACTTTGGATCGGTGCTATTTTGTGTTTTATTGCTTATTCGATACAAACGTTATATAGCGATGAACCTCAATTGGATAATGTAAGTGAATTATATAATTTCTTATAATTTTGCTATCTCTTTTATTCCTTAATTTATTATTATTATTTTATATATTAAGCTTTATTTAGGTCTAGTATTAGCTATTGTAGTTATTATAACAGCAGTATTTTCGTATTATCAAGAATCGAAAAGTTCTAAAATTATGGAAAGTTTCAAGAATATGGTACCTCAGGTGTGCTGAAGTAAAAATTATAAAAATGAACTGCGTATTTTCCAAGCTGCGATATTTATATATTTTTTTTAATTAT
This sequence comes from Olivierus martensii, assembly GCA_000484575.1. Classification (NCBI taxonomy): domain Eukaryota; kingdom Metazoa; phylum Arthropoda; class Arachnida; order Scorpiones; family Buthidae; genus Olivierus; species Olivierus martensii. The sequence continues at coordinate 12,774 of AYEL01086448.1, forward strand.
TAGTATGCTATGGTTATTAGAGATGGAAAAAAGTTAACTATACCTGCAGAAGAAGTAGTTGTAGGTGATTTAGTAGAGGTAAAAGGAGGTGATAGAATTCCTGCAGACATAAGAGTTATTACTGCACAGTCGTTCAAAGTAGACAATTCATCACTGACGGGGGAATCTGAGCCACAATCAAGAAATTACGAATGCACCAATGAAAATCCTCTCGAAACCAAGAACATAGCATTTTTCTCAACAAACTGTGTAGAAGGTAAAGAATTAAATAATCCTATTGCTATGATGATTTGTTTTGTAAATTTTAGTACATTTTTTCATAACATAGGTACCGGAAGAGGAATAGTTATTTATACTGGTGACAGAACTGTTATGGGAAGAATTGCAAATCTGGCATCAGGACTTGAAATGGGTGATACTCCCATAGCCAGAGAAATATCTCATTTTATCCACATTATAACAGGCGTCGCTGTATTTTTGGGAGTTTCTTTCTTTATCGTAGCATTTATTCTCGGTTATGATTGGTTAAATGCTGTTATATTTTTAATTGGAATAATTGTGGCTAACGTCCCTGAAGGTCTTCTTGCAACTGTAACTGTAAGTAGAATATTGTAAGCTTAAGTGAATTTTCGATTGAAAAAAACATTGTGAAACTCGTTTCAGGTATGTCTAACCTTAACTGCTAAGAGAATGGCAAAGAAAAATTGTCTTGTTAAAAATTTAGAAGCTGTTGAGACATTAGGATCGACTTCTACTATATGTTCAGATAAAACCGGGACACTCACTCAAAATCGAATGACGGTGGCACACCTGTGGTTTGATAATCAAATTATCGAAGCTGATACCACAGAGGATCAATCTGGTAAATCAAATTTTTAGGCTTTAAAAGCTTCAATTAATTTTGAATTTAACTGTTGGTTCTTTGAAGGTGTTCAATACGAAAAATCGTCAGAAGGTTGGAAAGCATTAGCTCGTTGTGCTTGCCTTTGCAGTCGTGCTGAATTCAAACCAGGTCAGAAAAATCTACCGGTTATGATGAGGTAAAAAACTTATTAAAATTTTGAACAACATACTTGTCAAAATTAAATAAAATTTAATAAAACTATATGAATTTTAAGTTGGTAAAAAAAAAAAAAAATACAATTTATAAGTCATTGAGTATTAAAACTGGAAAATACTTTTCTTTAGAGAATGCACAGGAGACGCATCAGAATCTGCTATTTTAAAATGCATGGAACTTGCAAATGGGGATGTAGAAAATTTCAGAAAAGAATATCCAAAAGTGTGCGAAATTCCTTTTAATTCTGTCAATAAATATCATGTAAGTTTATTTGAATTTGTTCAAAATTCATCTGATAGTTTCTTCTAATAATAAATAAATGATTTCTACAGTTGACTATACACAAATTCTCAGAAAAGAATTATTTGATATGTATGAAAGGAGCACCAGAACGGATTTTAGATAAGTGCAGCACTATTTTCATTAACGGAAAATGCAAGATATTAGACAACGAAATGAAACAGGCGTTCAACGATGCTTACATAGAACTTGGAGGAATGGGAGAACGAGTGATAGGTAAAATAATGTTGTAAAAAATATGTCAAAAAAGCAAAGTTTATAAATTGAAATCTACAAAAAGAAAAAAATTTTTAAATTCTTTTGTTTCGGTTTGATTCAAGTTTATTTAGTAAACTTTAGCACTCAGAATTATTGTAAATCTTAATTACTCAATGGGGAATGTGATATCCTTCACACTCCCGTGGATTTCCTGCTAATTATAGTTGGCATTTGAGAAAACTTCATTCTGATTTTGCTATTTGCGCAGTCTATAATATATAATAAAAATTGTGAAATATAGAGCATTCTCTTGCTGTAATCTATAGTTTTATAGTACTATTGTAGTAATGATAATTTTCATGACTTTTTAAATATTATTTAAAGCAGTAATACAGAATTTAAATTACAGTAGTAAAATATTTTAATACAACATTTCTCTTAATTTTTTATTGATTTTATTAACTCAAACATGCTGAAATTTTTTGTAGACAAGTCTATTTAATTACAAATGCCACTCCGTCATAAAGAGTTAATTATTGTTTACTTTGGATTAATACAAAACTATTTAGTTTGTAATTTATAGGCTTACAACTTTTTTAAGTTTATCTAACAAAAATTGGAACTTATCATTTTTTATTTGTTATGCTATAGAACTAATTTTCAATCAATCAATTCTTCATTTTAAATCCGTTATAAAAATAAAATGAAGTAAGATATTAATAATCGCTCTTCTAACTCGCAATCTGAGGAACGTTTGTTTGATTCTTTTAGGATTTTGTGATTTTATTCTTCCATCCGATACCTATCCTCCTGGTTATCCTTTTGATGCTGAAGCAGAAAATTTTCCTACAGAAGGATTCAGATTTGTTGGTTTGATTGCAATGATAGATCCACCTCGCGCAGCTGTTCCAGATGCAGTTTCAAAGTGTAGAAGTGCAGGAATCAAAGTAACCTTAATTTTTATCTTAACAAATTTTTAAACAGAATATTAATTATAATACAGTATATCCAATAATTAGGTAATAATGGTAACAGGAGATCATCCAATTACTGCAAAAGCCATTGCTCGAGCTGTTGGAATTATTTCTGAAGGAAATGAAACAGTTGAAGATATTGCAGAGCGATTAAAAATACCAATTAGCTGTGTTAATCCCAGGTTGTAAATCATAAAAATATTTTAATTGCTTCGAAATTCAAATGATAAATGTAACTCGCTATATCACAAATCATAGATATAATCTATATTTATGTATTATGTATATTTAGAGAGGCCAAAGCTGCCGTTATCCATGGAGGACAACTCAGAGAAATGGAACCAGAACAATTAGATGACGTACTAAAGAATCATGCAGAAATTGTCTTTGCTAGAACATCGCCTCAGCAGAAGCTACTCATTGTGGAGAGTTGTCAAAGATTGGGAGCAATTGTTGCTGTTACTGGTGATGGTGTTAACGATTCGCCAGCTTTGAAGAGAGCCGACATTGGTAAGAATAATTTAAGTTCCTTGTATGTATAAGTTGTTTTGAAATTGTTCAATGCTTTGATTACAGGTGTTGCAATGGGTATTGCTGGTAGTGATGTTAGTAAACAAGCCGCAGATATGATTCTCTTGGATGACAACTTTGCTTCGATTGTAACTGGAGTAGAAGAAGGTAATTAAAACAAACTAAAATAAAATAAAAATTTGCATAAATTAAAAACATGCTTTTTTAATTGAAGCGTTTTTGGAATATTAAACACTTTCATTATAAAGTTAAAAAAAATTATCTTAAAATGAAGAAATTTAATAGTTTCATTGCTTTGGCAATAATTTTTTTGTTATAAAATTATCTGGGAATTTAAATAATTTTCATCATAGAAATAGCTTTATATTCATTCCCGAAATTATAAATGAATTGTTGTTTGAATAAATCTAAAACTAATCTTATGTAACTATAAATTGATTCTTATCAAGCTAGTCTTTTAGTTTTCAATGCTAGTCGTATTTTATTATCCTATTTTTGAAGAAAAGTGAAACGCTTAAGAGCTGCGTATCTCCACTAACTTGAGAATTAATTAGTGATTTCCAAGAAATTCGGTAGAATTCGGTACATTAAAGTATTCTTTCACATACAGTATTCGAAGAGATCGTTATATGACAGTTCATTAAGTAAAGACAATTTCTCCCTATTTACATTTAGTTTACTGGCAAGTTAAAATTTTCAATTTTGTCATTGTTTCCGAAAATTCTATATGTACGGGATCCAATCTTTCGACAGATAACTTCAAGTTAATTGCTGGTAGTCTAGCTCCCAGTTGCTAGAATGTTAGATTTCAGACGTTCTTAAGTTTTATAAACGGCAGTAAAACTGAAGATTTTTGCCAGCCGGTAAATACCACACAGGCCTGTAACTGAGTATGAGTAGAGAAAATGGCATTTACTTAACAAACTGTCAGATAACGATCTGTTCGAAAAATGTGTGTGAATGATTATCTTTAGTAAACTTTTTCATTTGTTTACGACAGTAATTTATTATAAGAAAAGAATTTTTTGAACATATAAAAAGATTTAATACGAATTCTTAGAATTATTTTATAAATCTTATATTTAAACAGGCCGATTAATTTTCGACAATTTAAAGAAATCAATTGCATATACGCTAACTAGTAACATACCAGAAATTTCGCCATTTCTCTTGTTCATTTTGTGCGAAGTGCCGTTACCTCTTGGAACTGTCACAATTCTCTGCATCGATTTGGGTACGGATATGGTAAGTTTAATCAATTTAAAAAGATAAATTAATAACTAGACTATATATATCAGATAATTTATATTCTTTTAGGTACCAGCTATATCTTTAGCTTATGAGAAAGCAGAAAGTGATATCATGAAAAGAAAACCTCGTGATCCTAATAAAGATAAATTAGTAAATGAAAGGTATTGATTTATGAGATGAACAAATTTTTAATCATTTTTCAGCATTTTATAAAACATCATTGATCCTTATTGTCAGATATAACATCTAAACTCATATGGACTTTAATTAATCTTATTGTACATAATGGCTGCGTTCAGCAGACTTAACTGCTGTGGAACAGTTGAGAGATTTTCTGCTGAACGCGTATTCAAGATAACGTTACTATCCAACTTGTTGAGTCAGTGACGTCACGTTTGGTAGCGGATTTCATTTACGCTACTATCCAACATGTTGAGTTGTTTCAAAATGGCTGCGCCCATGGATGTTACTAATCCAAAGGAGCAGATGATAATATATAAAGTATATGAATTTAATGGTGTAAGATAGTATTGATGCACCAGCACTACTTCATGAGAATCTAATAGCAAATAAATATCAATCAAATTATAAGAATATAACTGTTTTACGACCGAGATAAAAAATTCAGTTGCTATTGCAAGTACAATGTTTACAACGGGCTCTATTTTCTTTCAATAACCACGCCCCCTATTACTACTTGCCGTTCAGCAGATTCATCAATCGCTACCGCTACATTTCATCTGCTCATTTAGAACCGTTCAGTCTGCTGAATGTAGCCAACGGTAAACTTATGAAAGATTATACAGTACTATTTTCATTAGACTAAAATCAGCTGGATGGCCGTGTGGTAAGACATTCGCTTACTATCTTGGAGGATCCGAATTCAATTCTGGGTCTTACATTTCCAGTTTTTCTGAAGGGGTCCGAGTCCGGAGACCCGTTGAACCCCATCCTTCAACTTTCCGGATGACCTTACGAATGTTGGCCAGCCTTCGTGGGCTCTAAAATGGCCGCTAACAGATAAAATATATCCCATGCGCGATATGGCGATTTAATTAATCTAATCTAACTTTGGCTGGATGATTGGGCGGAAGAGTGCTGTGTTTCTATCCTGAGAATCCAGGTTCAATTCCCAGGTCTATACCTCGTTTTTTCAGGAGGAGTCCGGGCCCTGTTCATTGAACCTCATCCTCCGCTGACCCTACCAGCAGGTGGATGGCCCGCTGCTTAGTTAGTATCCTCAGGTGGATAGAGCATTAAATTACATAGTGGAGAATCATTATTCTATTTTTATTGTTTAAATTTAAAATAATTATTCATTTTTTAATATATAGATTAATATCAATGTCTTATGGTCAAATTGGAATGATGCAAGCAGCTGCAGGTTTTTTCACTTATTTTGTTATAATGGGAGAAAATGGATTTTGGCCTGCTCATTTATTTGGTCTCAGAAGAGCATGGGATAGTAAAGCTATTAATGATCTTCAAGATTCCTATAATCAAGAATGGGTATGGTTTCTTTAGTGAAAATTCATTTAAAAAATTTTTAAAACATGAATATAATTATGATGATTATTTGTTAAATTTGCATACAATATTTATAATGATATTAAAAATCACTAAACCCGCGTGGTAAAGCAGTCGCTTATCATCTTGGAGGCCGGATTCAAATCCGAGTCCCATATCTCCAGTTTTTCAGGAGAGTTCAGGTATAGTACAGGAAAGACTGTGTTGGTGGCCAACCTGCAATCCGTGGCCACCTTAATATCCGCCCAAGTATATTGCGGGATTTTTTAACTGTGTAAAATGGCCATCTGTGTTCCGTGGCCATGGCCACTGATATTTAATTTCAGCATCTTGTATGCAACATGTACTAGGTGGCCAGCAAATCGTGTTTTGATCAGAAATCCAGATGGGCTCTAGATTTTCTATCAGCTGAGCATTCTAAAGTGAAAAAATTCTCGAAAACAGACATTATTTAGTAATTTCTTTCCTTAGATTTAATTAACAATATGAAACTGTGCCATAAACTTAGTATTTTAAACTTTGATGTTTAATAAAGAAATTTGTAGCTGACTGTGTCTGGTGGCCACAATCTCAAGCGCCGAAAGCTGGCTACCTAGCACAGATTTTCCTGTGATAGTATATATCCCAAAAGTGATATGGCGTCTAACCTAGCCTAACTTAAAAATTGCTAAATTAAATTTGTCTTAAATTAAATTAATATGCTATTATTAAACCTTATATATAACATTAATATAACATAATGTTATATAATATTATATTTTTATCTGTCTGTGATTATTTTAATTTAGGTTTTCAGTTGTCTTAGTATCAGTAATGTAAAAGAAAAAAAAAATTAAATTTATTTCTAAACATACGACGAAGTAATTGTATATATATTTTTCTTATATAAAATGATTTGGAGACAAGATGTAGCGTTTCAACTGCAACCTCACATTGGACTAAATTCCTAATTTCATTGAAGTTGTTTTTTATTAAACAAAAGGCGCATTCGGCATGGATCACGTGCATTGTGTATACATTATCTATTCGCAATTGAAGAGTGTGATCCCAAAACACGTTCAGTCCATTTTGGTCATTTTTTCGTGCATTTGTGTATACATTATCTATTCGCAATTGAAGAGTGTGATCCCAAAACATGTTCAGTCCATTTTGGTCATTTTTTTATTTGATGCAAATACATATTCCTATTGAAGTCATCTATCTTATTAAAGGCCGATTTGTTTCCAAAACCATGCCAATCGATGTGTACGGGACACTTGAATCCTGCTTTGCTTTTGAAAACTTGCTCAGTCCAGAGAACAGTAAAACTTGCTGTCCTTTGCACATGAGCAGAACGTTTTCCTAATCTTGCCAGCAGAGCGGTAAAAAACAAACTGCTATTACTGTTGGTAATAAATTTATTGTTGGAATATTTGTCATGTTTATTAAAGGTAATAGTGGTTATTAGTGTTCATGTTAGAAGAAATTAAATCGAAACATTAAAAGTTTGTTTCTGGAGACTTTTTTTTATCTATTGTTAAAAGGAAAGTTATTTTTCTGAATTTTAGTAGTTCCTAATTTGGAATGATTAAATACAGATTCTGGGGCCTTTCCCGTGAGTATAACGTATTCATGGTGAAGGTCTCAGATCTTTCCCATGAAGTAATTAATGTTTAAATTTCTCCATGAGTGCATTGTACTTATAGGGAAGTTCAAACATTTACTTTTCACTACTGTATTTTAATACTTAAAATAAATTTAGTTTCTCCTCTAATGAAGAATGAGTGTAATTGAAAACACGTTCAGTCCTTGGATTTAGCAAGTTTCCATTAACACCATTATATTTAGTCACCATGTATTCAAAAACTAATGATAATGGATTTCAAGATTCTACTGAGAAGTGAATGCATATGAATTAGAAACAGATATCTGGTAGTAGATAATCATTCACAATAGAAATACTTTCCAATTTCCATATTTGCTTCTGAAAATTAACAACAATGGACTTAACGTGTATTGGGATCACACTCTTCGAAATGATTTGACCCATGCATATCGTACAATATGCGCGCACTAAACGACTATGTTATAGGAGGTAGTGCACATCGTGAATTATGATGGCTTCTTCTATACAGTAGTTAAAATATCGATGGATGCTATATGGTGTACGAACTATCCATATAGTGTGGCGTCACGTATACTTTAATGCATTTCGTGCGGCCATAATGAATCCGCCTCAAGTATTCCAATGAGAGGTTGATAATTAATATACTGTACTACAATCATGTCCATATCGTATTAATCAGCATTATATAGGAAATATTTCATTACGTAATGTGAATTTTTTTCAAGTTATGCATTTGACAATGATTTAATATTTTAATTGATATCTTAAAATATAGAGATTCACCTTTATCTGGCTATAAGCTATTTCAAAATTATTATTCTTAATAAAATAATTAGATTTTTAAAGTTTACACAAATATATAAAATACGATTAATTTATTTAATATTTATTAAAAAAAAAGTATGAATAATATATTATTAAATAGTATGAATAAAACTATTTTATTCATATTAATTAACACTTCATTGTGAAATTTCTAATTTAGTTTTTTTTTTATGTTAGTAGGCTTACCAGTTATCTATAATGTCATCGATAAAGCCATAAAAATGCTTCATTGGTGTCATAAATCTAAACAGAAACTGATACATATTTTCTATTAATAATAGAATTATCTAATCATTTTTATATATAAATTCATGCTGGTCTACTATATAAATTATATGTATATATTTTATTTATGTTTGCATTTTTATATATAAATTTTTTATTATTATATTAAGAAAAAATTGAAAATATTTTATTTAATTACTTTCTTTATAGACGTACAAAAACAGGAAGATATTAGAATACACTTGCCACACAGCATTCTTCATTTCTATAGTAATTGTGCAATGGGCCGATCTTATCATATGTAAAACTCGTAGAAATTCTATCGTTCACCAAGGAATGACGTAAATATTTTATTAAGCAATTAATATAAATGATTTTTCAATATTGCAAAATAATAATTAATTTTAGAAAATTTACAATTTTATTTGGATATGAACAAATTGTAAAAATTCTGCACGAATTATTTGTTTATAAATAACGATTTTTAATAAACGACTACATATTTACGTTAATTTAAAATGCCAATAAGTTTTTATAAATATTATTTTAAATTTTAAGAGAATATTTTTAGACAAATTAAAGATTCTCTTTCATAAATTACAGTAGCGACACTCTTAAATATAAAAAACATTTTAACATTTCTATCTGATGTTTTTAAAACTGAAAAAAGTTTAAGTTGCGCAATTCAATTTCTTTCACGAAAGTAATAGGATATTGGACCGCAATTTTAGAATTTTCTCCTATGAATTGCGAATAGTTACAGCAATTATATTAATATGCATTCTTAGCTTATAAATTTGATTTCTTTTTATTGGTATGTTTAAAGAAAAAATGGTATTTACGTAAACCTGATTTATGATTAAACAAAATTATACAGTAATAATAAAAGTGTATGTTTTATTCGTGAGCCACACCAAAACTCTTCATAGGATAGATCAGGCTATTAGTTGGATTTCGCTGATTTAAATAATAAAACTAATCATAAGTTTGAAACTCAGAATAACTTTTCCTCTCTTAAAAAAATGGACGTGATTTTACTTATAATTATTCCAGTATCTAGGTAAAAACAAATAATATAAAATTATTTTAAGAAATAAAATAATTTAAAATAAATTTTTTTTATATATATGCCTTATTAAATATTTATAAATATTTTTTACTTTTTTATTTAAATAGAAATCATACATTAAATTTTGGTCTCCTATTCGAAACTACTGCAGCAGCTTTCCTTTCTTATTGTCCTGGAATGGATGTTGCGTTGAGGATGTATCCTTTAAAGTAAGCACAATAAATATTTTATTCTTATTTTTTTGTAATTCAGCGGTGCAAGACGAATACCATTTATTCCGTAATAAATATTTATACCGTACCTTAAAAATATTTTATCAAATCGATAAAAATTTAATTACTAAAGATAAAAATTAACTGCTGAATATTGTGGAATGTTTTATCTTTTAAATAATAATAAAAAAAAAGTGTTATCATCAATTCTTTTATTAAAAATATCTTGATTTTCAACTCAAATATTTCATTTTAAAAAATTACGAAAGTTAAAATGCCAGAAATGAAATTCAATACATCATAATGTATTTCTGAAAAGTTCAAAATTTTAATTTACATAATCTCTAGAAAATGTATAATTTCAGAATAAAAATTTTATTAATGATGAAAGATGATAAAGCAAAATTTGGCATATCAGTTAAGAAAAAAAAGAAAAAAATGCATTTCAAAATTTAAATGGTTTAAATTAATTACAAATAGAGGATATAAAACTATTACTATTTTTAAATAACTGGAATTAGATATAAAAATTACAACAGATTGATGATAAAATGCATTTTTTTAAATTTTTTATTAAAAAAATTTCTGTATATATTGATTCAGTATAGTATCATATGAATAAAGCTTGTTTCTTAGTTACTTATGCTAATAATAGTTTAAAATAATCTAATTTTTTAATCAATGATAAAAGGATTTACTACTCGCATTAAATAGTTTTTAACGATTAAAGATATTTTTTAAAAAATCAGGCATTCGCTTTAATAATAAAATATTTTAAATTGATTTATAAATTATTCATTAAAATTTTTAAATTTTCAGATTTGTATGGTGGTTGCCAGCATTACCCTTTTCCCTCTTGATTTTTGTTTATGATGAAACGCGTAGATTCATCCTTAGACGTAATCCCGGAGGATGGGTTGAGAAGGAAACTTATTATTGAATTATTCTTTTTATAATAATTCAACATTTACGATAGAAAACAAAATAGTATCACATCATTCAAAATTTTTTTTGTAATTTTTTATATATTCGTGTTTAATAAAATCTTTTTCAGATATAATTTGAAAAAAAAATCTTTAAATTTGTTTTATTTATTTGTGTTATATTATATTTTATTTTTAATAAATAGTATATTTATTATTATGAAAATTAAGTTTGAACACACGAGTTTATAAATTGCTATCATTTTACTATGTATAGTTTTAAAAATTTAAGCCCCATCTTATTCTTTCGAAATAGTGTTTTAGATCAGTATTTATTAAATTAAAATATATATCCAGGATAATACTTAACTGTTAGTAAAGATTAGAATTTATTTAAATAAAAAATAAAAATTTTCAAGATGAATTTTTGAAATTTATCCTTTAGAGAAAGAAAAAACGACAATGTCCTTGGCTACTCATAGAATCGTTCCCAGGAAGCCTGTGGTAGGACGGATGATATTATACATTAATATACTACATCACTTGAAAGGAATTATTGTTAGAAATTATTCCAATTAAAAAAGTAAAAGCTGAAATTGCATAATAATATGATTTTAAAACGCAATATCTGATTCGATTCAAAATTTTAGTAATATTTTATGGGAAAATTTTATATGACATCCAGATCACATCTGTAACATGCTGGCAACATGTAAGGAAAAAAATCTTTCTTACAAAATTTTATAAAAATAAATAAAATTAAAATATATTTAAATAATAATTATCTAGATGATATTGCAGAATAAATAAATGATAAGATAACCCTCCACTATATTCATTAAACAAAAAAATCAAAATGGCGTAAACAATATTTAGTTGTTTAATTAATGAATTAAATTAATTTTAATCTGAAATTAAGTATATTTCATAAAAAATAATAATTGTAATAATCTTCGGAGAATTATTGCAAAATCGTTATTACTGCAAACTCTGAAAAATCAACCTATCAGAAAAGAGGTTTGTACCGTTTGGTCGTCCATAGCGGTAGTGTCGAGACGCTTTGCTGTATTGACGTCAGTCTTCGTCTGGTCTCTGGTTAAGCTTTAGAGAGGAAGAAATGGCATCGAAAGGCAAGGACGACGATCAGGTATAATTTCGTTTATAATTTAATGCATCTATCAAGTTATATATACAAAGATAACTTGCATTAGTATTGTTTGATATTACAATTGCAATCTAATTAAATTTAACTAAATAGATTGCATTTGTTTTAAATAATTTTTTCAGTTAGGGTGAAGAGTGGGTAGGTCTTGATATTTTGTTAACAAAATTTAAAAATAGAAAAATTTTAATAAATACCATATTTATAAATAATAAATATGTTTTGAGGTAGTTAAAAAATAATAAGATTTGTAGAATATGCACTTTAGTATAGATATGTAACAAAGTTTTTTTCCCCTATTTAAACTTCCTGTTGATTCAAATTTATGCGTTAGTTAAATATGGAATATAAAGTGAATTAAATTTTAAAAATGTTTCTGCATATAGTAAAATTCTGAGAAATTGTCACTATCAGTTGAAATTATTGCAATACAATTTTTGGTAAAGCATGCGTTACCATTTTGATAGTTATATTAATACTTTAATATTTTAATTTCGACAGTAATCTTAAAACATTATATATTAATCCAATTATGCTAAATATATTTAATTCTAAACAAAATGGAAATGTTCAAAAAAGTATTGGTATTTTTTTTGTTTTTTTACATAGGGGCCTATAATAGCTAGAATGATGATTACAAAATAGAAAATATATAACTTTTTAAATTCAGTTATTCCATCTTAATTCTTTTTTTATCTACAGATTGAATTATTCAAAATCATAAAAGATCAAAGTTGATAAAATTATTAATCTAAGAATATAGTTACTATCATCCATAGTTACTATATCCGAAATTTTTAAACAGCACTGCATAGTTATTTTGAAATCATAAATATGTATTTATAAATATTCTACTCTAATTCTAATAGAGAATAAAATTTTATATTGTTCAGAAATTGTAATTTTTTTTCTTAATGAGATTCATTATGATACCTAAATTGTTCTTTTAAAGTAGTTAAGAAAATCAATGTAACTATCATATTGCAGTTATTTTCAGTTTTGTAGTAGTATTGATTTTTTTGTTTTTGCCCTCAGCTGAAATCAGGTAAAGTAGACCATAATGTTGATAGGTATTTCATTAAAATTTGAATTTGTGTAAAAGATTTTAATATTGAGTTACAGTAAGTAATAATAGTATATGAAGTATATTCAAAAGTAATTTAAAAAATTTTAGGTTTTTGGTATAAATCTGAAAGATAAATTTTACCATAAAATATTAAGAAAACTTGAATTTTTTTTTTTTTTTTTAAATTAAAATTAGGAAATTTTAGAATTAATTTGAAAAATTAAATTTACAATGAAAATTTTTTTAGAAAAATAATTGTCATTGTCATCAACAATTAAATATGTAGGTTATATAGAATTTGATTTAAAATAATGAAGTTTATTACAGATGTAAAATATAATAAAATACAAGAGTTTGATTTAAAAAAAGTAAGCCTATATAATAAATGTGATTTATAAATAATTGAATTCATAAATTCAATTATTTATGAATAGTTTATAAACACCACTTATAAATAAGTGGTTTTTGAAATGGATAATCTGATGATTGTTTTTCAAGAAAATTTTTATTAAAAAATTTACATCTCAATAATTTTAAAATTCTTCCAACTAACATTTTTTCTATGTGGGGCATGATTCACGTTGACTATAAAAGATGCATTTAACCTAATTTCCATTTAATGGTTTGATCCAATCAAACCATTAAATGGAATTAATGATGTAATAGCTTTAAGTAAAAATTTTTACAAATTTTTGCAGAAATTTATATTTAATAAAGATAAAAATAATATATATGTAAATGAATAAAGAGCAATATCTGTTAATCAGTTTTTGATTAATAAAATATTAAATGGAAATATCATTAAGTTATATATGGTAAAATTTATTTTTAATTAAAATATTTTGTTTTGGCATATACTAGGCAGATAGAAAAAATAGATTATTCCAGTAGTTTTTTGACTCCTCTAAATCTGATATGTATCAACTTAATTTTTGCCACAGAGATAAAATAGTTATCAAAATCTGAATGATTGTGTATCTTTTCATGAAAAATTATACAAGATGAATAGTCATTTTGATTGGGACAACTATAAGAAAAATCTGATGATTTTTATGACTAAAATTGTGTGTGTGTGTTAATGATTATTTGCATTTATAGATAATTAAAAACTTTTTTTTTTTTTCAATTATAAAATTACATTGAAGTGAAAGGAGTTGATACCTGTAAATGTGTATAGATAATTAAAAACTTTTTTTTTTCAATTATAAAATTACATTGAAGTGAAAGGAGTTGATACCTGTAAATGTGTAAGCTATCCATTCCTGTTTTGATAAATCTTAGTTTGTAAAAAGAATAAAAGAAATTAAAAATGATTCTAATCTTATCACTTTTGTAATAAAATAAATATTTTATTGTCCAATTTGCAATTTAAGTGAAATTGAAGCTTATTTTTAGGAACTTTTTACTTGGGGCAACTTTCTGCATAAAACTGTTTTATTGTTGTCTAAAATATGCATTTTTCAAAAACTGTTCCAAAAATCAAATTTACTTCATGAAAATATAACAAACACAAAAAATAACCTTTAAAGTTTATGATCAGGAATGCCAGTTATTTTTTGTTAATACTAGTTAGCCCCTGGTCACTATGGGACAATTGTTTAAACGGGTTCTAGACCTCTGCCGTGGTCTGAACCAGGGTTTTATAAAATTTGTATTGCTTAAATGAAGTCTTAACATACGCGTCTGAGACGATGATTAGAAAAACCGGTTTCTAAAGTATATTTCTAGACCAGCCACTAGCCAGAATTAGAATCTAGACCTCGTCTTTTTGCACATGCATTAAATTTTCATAGTTTGTAGAATTCTTCATATTTAATTTGAATTATTATTGAGTGAAATATTATTTAAAGAAAATATTAAATGTTTTAAGTGTAATTTAAAACATTCTTCACTTCGAACTTCCGCATATTACTGACGTCATCGATAGAGCCTCTGGTACTGATTGGCCGAAAATTTTCAAACAACAGATCGGAAGAGCGTCTGCCAGAGGTGTGTAGGAACTGTAGTAAGAGCCAAGTTTTAGCCGTAGACTGGTATAGTCAAGGTCTTTGCAATGCTTTTAAAACCGCGATTTATCTGAACGCCCGTCTAGAAGCGGTTTTTGCTGTAAACCGTGGACGATAGAAACTCCGTTTATAGACCCGGTTTTTGCTGTAAACCGTGGACTATAGAAACTGTTTAAACAATTGGCCCTGTGTGCACAAATACACCAAAAACGAAACATTTGTTTATCTGTCAAATTTGAGATTTTTCATTTATTTTTAGCATAACCTTGTATATAATGTAGACCCTTCAAGGTCTCTCACTTCATTTGCTGGACACAATGAGTCAAAATGCTGGACATACAGATCATTTGCTGGAAAAATCATTTATTTTTCATTTTTTGATGTATAGGCCTAATCTTCGTACGTTCAATCTTTCGAATTAGTATGTGCTTTATTATATATCCACATAGCTGATTTACATTTTATTAGTGAACTATCGCTAATCTGCATGTTAAAATATGCTTCTTTAGAAAATTTGTTTCTTTGCACACACTAAGTTTGATAGTGTCTCATCGTTCAGTGTGCTCCAGCTGTCTGTCTTGATCTTTTTAATGACAGAAAAACCATTTCACCTGAATCAGCATTTGAACGGGGTAGTGTCAATACTAATATAGCAATCTTACTGAGATTTTTGAATTGTAGATTCCCAGATGGCTTCAATTGTTTTGAACGTAAGAACCATAGCAAATCCAACATTAGTACATCTATAGTTCCAGAATCACATTCTTCGATGCTTGTTTCAATATCGTGCGGAAGTGTTATGATTATGATTTTATAGTCAATAAATTCATCATATACTTCCTACCGACATCAATATTAAACTGTATAAGTATAATGTTTACTAAATATTTTATCAAATTTATTGCCAATAACAAAAAAAAACGAAACGGCCTAAAAGCGAGACATTTGACTGTCGTGGGTGGGGCAGCGGGATTTTTCAAGAAATGCGGGTCTGTCCCACGAATCGCGTGACACTTGGAGGGTCTAATAATGCTTTTGCTTGTTTTTTCTCCAGACCAGACTTTGAAATTTTCTCTACATGAAATTGGCAAGTAATAAACTATCGATTTACCTTTTCAGTTATTTAGATGATGATGATAATTTTTATCTTAAAATAAAAAATTATAATTTCTGAAATGAATAAATAAATTCTGAAATAAATTAAATATTTAAATGCAACATTTATGTAGCCTTGATGCGCCAAATGCAAACTGAACTGTCGAGCCAGGGAACAGTCAACATTTTTCGATCGAAAAAGATAGAAATTGAAGTCAAATAACAAAAAGAAGTATACAAACATAAATAGGATGAACTACAATTTAAAGCAAAATTTATAATGAAATTGAGATTGATTTCTAAACGACGCGATTGAAGATTCGAAGCGAGAGAAAATAATAATGGTGACACTTCTGGTGCAGAAGTTCGCACATGCGCAGAAACATGGACTCCACACACTTATTTCTTTATTATATATGATGAAATGATAATGACTGTAGGCCATGTTTAAATTTTTTACAAAGCAGTTGTTCCCTTTTTAAAAATTTGAATATTAGAACAAAAATACCTTTTCACTCCACTATTTTATAGTTAAGATTGTAAACATTATCTGTAAATTAAAATAATCATTACAAATAAAGCGAATTATATAGTATTTACATTAAAATATTTCTCATTACAATTCCTATCAAAATGACCATTTTTTTTTATAAGCTTTTTTTATATTCTATATAAATATTCAGATATTGATAACTCTTGGCCCATTGGAAAGAATAAATCTGTACCTATCGGGGCAAGAGGGGCAGCTGCCTCAGGCCTCACGATTTTAGGAGTCAATTTTCATGATTTTAGGGATTTTTTACCACTATATTTGTCAGTTTTGTCACTTTAAATGTAAGTAAGCTGCTGTGAAATAAACAAATGTTATTATTGAATAAATATTAAATATCATTGTTTTCATTTTCTTGTCAACAGTTTTTTTTTTTAAATTTTGAAGGGTCTCAAAAATATTAGTTGTCCTGGGCCTTGCATTTTCTCTAAAATACACTGCCAATGGTAATGATTTTTAATGTGCCAATATTACATAACATTTAATAAAAAAAATTTTTATCAATTGGCTACTGCAAGAGAACATTTCATATAAAAAATACAACCAAACACCAATAAGATGCCACCCTCGCTGACCGCCAAGAAATATAGCTGAATGGATCTTCCCTATGTTAATGAAATAGGCAAACCCTGATAAGACACCATCCGTCATTTGACAGTAGAAATGTCTCAACAAATATTCCTTTTGGTATTATATTTGTCTTCATTAATCTCCAGGGGCATGTAAGGTGACTTACATCCCAAAGTTCATTGGCACTGTATACATTAAAAGCTCTCTGGCTTCATTTGTAACCAGCGAGTGGAAAAGATGGAGTTAACAGTTAATCATGTGTCTCTCAGCCTGGTTCATGCCTAGGTTGTAGAAAATTTAAGATCGTAAGAATCAGATCATTTCCATAGCGACTAGTCACATGATGTGAAGTCTTGTTAATGTTTCACCATGCCACAACACTCGCGAGAGGTTCCTCTGTTATTTGAAATATGCCAACCTCCGTTGCTATAGGTGAGGTCCGTTATGTCCATTTGCTTTCCAAAAATTTTCTCACTGTTTTCTATATAGTACTGCACATATACAGTACGTATACTATACTGTAAAGTATAGTTTTTTAGAAATGTTAAATTTGGATGCTAAATGTAAATGTACTGTATTTTATTAAATTTAATAAATTTGCAGTTCATTTTCATTTCTACATCACACGTGTTATCGATAAACTGCCAACCCTGATTAGCCACCAAAACCCATACAGCATACATGATAAAGACAGTTACAGAATTGCTATGAGATGGTTTCATTCATTATTGGCATGAAATGATTAAGAGTAGGCTTCAATAATTCTTTAGACTTAATTCAGGATGCTTTGTAATTTTATTATATGTATCAACCATACTACATTTACTTGTTAACTATTTTAATAAATATGTATATAACATTTGAAAAAATAGTTACATAATGAAGTCTTAATTTTCATCTATGATTAAGATGACCATTCGTCCCTAATTTTGGAACATTTACTAATGCAGGACAAACATCCTAGATTTTAAAATCTATTGTTATCAAGATGAAAGTTTTTTGAAATTTTTGCACACAACATGGCTACATTTGGTAACATTGTTCAGAATCTGGGTTCAAAACACACCAAATCAGTGTCAAGTTCATGCTGATACTTGCCAATAGTGCAGTGGTCTCAAACTCTCAGCTTGCAGATTCATGTGGCCCAATATGCCTTTTATTGCAACCATTGTCATATTATAATTTTTCAAGAATATATAAATATTTAGAAAATAAATTACAACTGCTTTTTATGAACTATCTCTAAAAACCAATAAATTGTTTTTATAAATCATTTTGAAATTCAGTAAATTATAGAATGCTTTAAATAAGAAACTTCCATTTATAAAAGTCACTATCATTTATAAATGTTTTTATGATTTTGAGCATGAATTGGGAAAACAAATGATAGTTAACATAGTCAATTCTTCAGACTGTTTCTCATATAAGTGGTTCCAACCAACCAAAATGTCTAAAGTGGTTCTTTGAAGAGAATTGAAATTTCTGTACAGTATTTAATTTTTCAAATTTCTCAGTTACAGTTCAGTATGTTATGGGTTTTAAGTACTGTATTACAATTCAAGAAGTGTTATTGTATTGGTGTTACTATTAATAAAACATTGAATATAATAAGCCAGTAAACATAATTTTTACTTTTTTACTTTTATTCTTCTGATTGAATTTTTTCCTGTCCCAGATTGATGTGAGTAGGAACTAACCAGCTTATGATCATTGGAAGTGACTAGTCCAATCAACTATTTTTTGTCCCTCCTCTGATTTTGATATCATTGTATTTCTCTGAAGATAATGCTTTATTCAGAATGTTGGTCTCTTTTTTTAATTTGATCATAAAACTGTCTGTAATTCTACTGAAAGTTGCATTAAATTTTATATGCACTCAACTTTTGCGCTATATTTTTTGCAGATTGATGTGGTCATTTTGCCCTGTTAAAATATTTATATCTTTAAGAATGTCTATAAATTTGTTCTCTTATTACTAAGTTTGTTTTAAATTTCACAAGTTATTTGATAATACCAATTAGAGTAAAAATAAACTGAAGCTTATTACACACATGCAACACTTGGGTCTGCAAGTCACATGCCAAAGCATTGTACAAGGCAAATACCTAATAAACCTTTGTTGTAGTTGAGTACCAGGATACATTTGTTATTCAGTTATAACATGTTCAGAGAGCTGATCAACCTAAAACAAATATTGATGATTCTGGAGTGAAGAAAATTTGAAATCTAGGGCATTTTAAACTTCTGAACAAAATTAGGACAGTACAGACTAATTTCAGACATATGGCAAGCCTATTAAAGAGTTTTTTTTTCCTGTCATGTAAATCATAATACAATAAAAAATAATCTATAATCTCATTATAGCAACCCTGATTATCCAGGAAAGTATTTCTAAAATTCAGATGATGAATGCTTTAATTGGAAGTTTAACTATGAAAATTTTATGACAACAAATTAGAATTATAAAGATCCAAAGAAAGATATATATACAATTTATTATTATATAGATAGCAATTTATTATTATTATATAGACAAATATAGATTCTCTGAAATATACAATTTATTATTGACCAAAAAATCTTGCTACATTCACTACTATAACTTGTGGAGAAATTGATTATGCAAAGCAAGATGACAATGTTTTTGACAATAAGATGTATGACTTGTTTGGCCATTTTTAAGAAAGTTAATGCTGCAAATAAATTTCTTTATTCTCCTTTTTCAATAAATAAAACATGAATATGTGTGTGATTGATTTATGAACAATAAGCATTTTATATAAAAGTTTTACTCATTTTGCTGATTATTTTGAAAATTGATTTTGTGGGAAATTTCCTGACTTCCTCTATTAATTTGAAAGTCAGGAAATTTCTCCAAAAAAACAGTACTATAATCAGGTATCTAGTACTATTATATATGTATCCAATTCTTTAAATTTGAAAGAAAAATTCATATATAAAATAATTAAAATGAAAATACTTAAGAATATAAAATTTTGAATTATTTAAATTTTGTTTTTTAAAAAAATTAAGCTATTCAAATTAAATTTTTCAGTTAAAAAAATATATATTTTTAAGAATTATAAATTCAAAGATATTAGATATGAAAATTTTATGAAAGATGATTTTGAAATCAAATGATTTTTTTATATTAGCTATTTAAATGCAAAATGGAAAAAACAATGCTTACATGTTAGATGTTACTATATTTATATTGAACTTCAAAATAGATATCCTGAAGTAGTTACTGTAATTAGAGGAAGTTGAAAAGATTCTTTAAAATGTTTTAGTTTAAATAAATTGATGTTTTAAATTAGTAATCATCTGAATTTGAAATTAAAATGTAAAATGAATTGAAAAATATAATTGATTAAAAAATAATCTCTAATAAATTAAATTGAAATAATTTCAATTTACTATATCATTCATTTTGTAAGTTAAGTTAAAAATTAATAGTATTGCATCACTAATATAATATAGCAATAAATACTGTGAATTATTAAAAACTTATTAAGTATTGATCATTTATGAAATGTTTTGTACAATATTAGTAAAATAATCAAATTTGAAGAATTTTAAACCAATTATTTAAAATAAAGGGTTGTAGTAATGATTTCAGGATGATATATAAAATGTATTAAGTAATGCTTAATATAAAATCAAGCTGATGATAAAATGCTCCCCATTTAATTATAAATATAGTTAAATATTCAGAAGTTGAAATTTTTCTATTAATGATTTATAATTATCTTTTTAATTATAATATATAGATAAAAGTATAGCTCACTTGTCAGTATAATACTTGAATTGTGAACTAAATTTAAAATTTAAATTCTACATGAAATTGTGAAATATTTAAAAAAAGAATTAAAATTTTACAATTTAGTAATACAAAATAAATTTTCAATTTATATTTTTATAGTGTATAAAAAATTATCAGTTTGATCTAATAACTATATTAAATCAGTGAAGTAATTATATTTAAATTTTATTATGTAGGTTGAGTCAGTTTATAGTTTTTATTGATACATAATTATGATCAATAATAAAACAACATTAATGTAGACCTACTTTTAACCATAACTGAATGAAATCTAGATTTATTTACAATAAATACATTGTGAAATAGCAGAACAGGCCGTTTCACTGTTTTTAAATAGTTTATTGCATAGAGAACTATTTAGATGCTTAAATATTCTAATTCAAAATCAAAATAAAACAGTTTAACCAATAAAAATTTACAAAAATAAATAGAAATTTTTTTTTCTAGATTTCTCAATAAATTATTCATTTAACTGTGTGATTATAAAAAACCATTTTTGATTTTTAAATTTGAAGATTAATCTTGTAAGAGTAGATCAGCTTTTTTTAATTTGACCTAGAAAGCCTAATCTTTATTATAATTAATATATTTTAGAAAATTAGTTTGGACTGGTTTCATTATGATGAAATATGGAAAAATCATAGCCTGTTCAACTAAGATCAAACTAACTTTACACTTTCTACTAGTTTAGGGAAATAAATATTTTAATATATCATAAGCAAATATTTATTTGCTTATGATTTATAAAAATATTTATTGATAGAACAAATAATTTATTAAAAAATATAGTATTAAACTATTTTTTATAACTGAAATTATAAATTATTTCTAGCATTTTATTTTAATTGTATAATATGTAATTAAAAAGATATTTGAAAAGATTCTGGCAATATTTGTGTATACTGAAAATTTAAAAAAAAAATCTTTACATTCAATACTCACATTATTTTTCTTTCATAAATAGAAAAATAATGTGAAAAAGAATTGTTAAAAGAACTGTTTAAATTTATTGATGCCTAATGACTGTGTATTGTTTGAAGAAGCATTGTTTATTTAATATATTTTATTAAAGTTGTATTATAATGTACTAAATAATGGAAAGTATTTTTGAAATGATATATATAAATTTAAATTAACTAGACAAATTTTAATTTGAGTTTTTAAAAAATTTTCAGTACAGAAAATACGTACGTGTGCGCGCACACACACAATCTATAATATTAAAAATAATTAAAATTAAATTTATATAAAAAAATATATACATACACAAATATTTTAAATCTTATGCAATTTTTAAAAATGTAATAAAAATTTTAATGAATTAAATAAATACTTGTATATTGCATTTTTAAATGACTATATATTTAAATATAACTATTTTATCATATATTTATTTAATTCATTAATTTTTTTTAATGAATATATACCTACTGACATCAAAGTTAAACTGTATAAGTATAATGTTTACTAAATATTTTATCAAATTTATTGCCAATAACAAAAAAAAAAAAAACAAAACAAAACGGCCTAAAAGCATGGCATTTGACTGTCGTGGGTGGGACTGCGGGATTCTTCAAGAAATGCAGGACTGTCCCGCGAATTGCGTGACATTTGGAGGATCTGTATGTTATCATTCCATCTTTGTTTTTATATTGTGTTTTTTTTATTTTTACCCATATAAAGTTCTGTTAGGCATGAAATACATAATTTCATCATTTTAAAGAATAAACAACATTCAACATTATTGTAAACTACTACTATTTAAAAGTACATTGAATATTTTGAAGTTTGGTGATTGAGGAATATAATCTCTATAACATTGTGCTTATGGAAAATTGTGTTCCAAGTTATAACAAATTTGAACTATGACCAAAATTTTTAAATGCAACCCTGTTGTAAGTTGGGATCTTCCTGTATTGTTGTTGTTAAATTTCTATGGACTTTAATGTTACACAAAAACAATTTCATTTGAACAAAATGAATTTTATTAGTACATTGGAACATTATTCATGGATTTTGTAGGTACATGAATTGCATTGATCAGTAAGAAATATATCAATTACATCATTGTCATTGTTAATGGTATTGTAATCTATGACAAATATAATTCAAGATATTAGTGGATGAACAAGGCACAATATAAAAAATTAATTTTAACTAATTTTTTATATTGTGCCTTGAATGCTGTTCATTAGTGACTTAATTCATTTGGCAAATTTTTATATTGCAAACTTCAGATTGCTAGATATTTATTTCTCAAATGACAAATAATCAATTTTTTTAAACTCTTCTGAATTTTCAAATATTAAATTGCCCAAAATAATATATGCTCATTAAATATTTTGATTTTGACATTACAGAATTAAATACCTGAAGCAATGTTCAGTTTTGACTAATATTTATTGGACATTAGACTAAAATTGAATATTATTTCAAATTGTAACTAGCATTTAAAAATTTCACAAAATTTTTGAATTTTGTCTCATTAGTTAAGAGCTGTTTTCAATTGAAGTGACAGCTAGTGTTATTGTTAAATTTGATTAGTTAAGTATCTTCTTTTTATTAAATTTTTTAAGGACATCTTATAAAATTTTATTGGAGGTAATTTTCTTGTGAATAGTAAATCAATATAGTAAAATATTCATATTCTAATATCAATTAATCATGATTATTGATTATATTTTATCATGTTCATATAATAGTTTTTTATAACTTTTATTATAGTATGAGTATATTACTTATATGAATTATTTATATTTATTTTGTTTTTATATATTATGAAATCAAATGATATTTATTTTTTACAATAAATATATTTATTAATAATTCAGTGGTAGATTTCAGTTTCAAAATTTACACTTTAATTTTCAACTTTTCCAAGAATTTGGAATGATTTGTAAAAAAAAGAATATGAAATATTTTGTTTTAAAGTTTTTTTCAATAAATATACAATTTTTTAAACTATTAATATGAATAAAAATATATGTTATATTTCAGATTCAGAAAGATTTAAAATATGGAAGAACACAGAGAATCAATTTCTAGTCGTTTAATTAAATTAAATCAATTGTTTTTTGAAAGACTCAAAGGAAATGTTACAAGTCATCATTTAATTTCTAGAGATGGATTAATGGATGCATTATTTGCATTATATGATGAATGTAATAATGAATATATGAGAAAAGATAAACATATAGCATCTTTTGTGGATAAATGTAAGTATTGAATAAGTGAATTTTAATAAAATCATAAAATTTAAAAATTGAATTTCCTAATAAATATAAGCTATTCAATATTTATAGATTTCATATTTCAATATACAGGTAGGCCTCGATTAGTGCAAATAATTGGTTCCACGAATTTCTCGCGCTAATCGAAGTATTAACTCTATGGAAAATATGGTAATTGGTTCTTGCTTTGTGAGATTCCGGCCATTAGCTAACTTCACAATGAATAACTC